>NQII01002091.1:120135-180670 GCA_002778355.1 Clitarchus hookeri | reverse complement strand
GAGGTTTGCAATGATGTCTCCAATTACAAGTTCACGGATTCTGTTCTTTCCCTTTCCTTGGGCGATAAGTCTTCCTACGGTCGTAGTTAGCGTCTGGGCAGAGAGAGAGATAGATAGAGAGAGAGCTGTATCTTCCTGCGAGGAAACTTTCTCTCTTGTGACTACTTTACTTTCTTCGGTAATAAGAAGTGAACTATAAAAAGCGACACAGTCCTGAAATTTCGTGGCTCGACCACGTTGTCTTAGAAGATCCCCCTTTGTCTCGAGAGCGCGCGTCATTCGGTAGTCTTTGTTTTATGACGCCTCTGGAAGATGTTAACCGACCCTCAAGTTTCAGGTCATCCAACGCCGGCAGGGGAAACGTGGAGGCTTCTTTGTTTCGTTGTTCTGACCTTGCAGACGATGTATTCGGGTTCACAAAACTTAAGAATATAGCGCTTTTAGTCATAGTGTACAATATACAGCTAACGTGTTTCATAAGAAGCAGGTTCATGATTCGGACTATATACTACTCAGCATGAAAAAAACCATCCAATGAATTACATAACCTTGCAAGTGTAATTTACCAACGTTCATAAAAAGCTAATGGCATAAACACCAGTTATAATATGTGTGTCATCCCTGGGTTCTGGGGTGTAATAATCATTATACTAACGCTATTAAAAAGTTGCATACGTTAGTGCCGGTTTTAAAAGGCATTTTGTACAGGAAACGGATTTATGATCTGAACTGTATACAATAGGAAAACATTAAGTTACCGATTCAGCCTACGTTCTTCTAAACATATGCAAATGACTTTTATATATTCAAGGACTTGGGTAGTATGATCATGCGTGTTAAAGAATTCCCAATCGGAAAGAATTTTCCACCGTATTTGGGGGTATCGTTTGAACAGTTTCTGGAATATAACGTCAACAGAAAATAATTTTTTGATGGCAGTGCCTTCAAGAATGGCAGAAGATTGAAGCTATTCATTATTGAGTTTAGTGCATACTGTAAGTACGTTAGCACGACCAAGTAACAGTTAAATAATTTTACTTCTGCCGGAAATCTGGCATATTAAGCTATAAGAATAACACAACCGCTTTGAAAATAATATATCTTTTGTGAAAATAATTTTGTTGGCACTTTATAGCAGGTCTGTATACAAAATGTAGAGGGAATCGGTTGAGAAGTTACTGGGACGTCATTTATGTTTAACTTTCTGGTGACATATTTTAACAAACTACACTTCAGATGTTATCGTTTAGGATTTTTGATTGCACTCGATAAAAACTACCAGCATGACGAATTAGGTTCACGTCGGTTGTAACACAAATTGTAACGAGGCAGCCATTCTCCAAATAAGTACCTTATTCATAAAAAATTACGAAGGTCATTATTTTTGTAACTATACTATTGGTATGTTTACTTGTGGTTAGTCATAATAATTTGGGAATTATGATATTAAAATGATTTATTTACAAAGCGCTTCCTTACAAAATGGTTAACAAAAATGACGAAAAAATGAATTTTAATGTTTATGTAGGCGCTACCAGTGTGCAGAGATTGGTATAAATATGTCTGTCTGTTTGATAGACACGATATACAAACATGAAATATTCAGATGACTGCCGTTTTGAAAATGAGTGTTCAAACTCATACAAGTTTATGGTAGATTACTGTAGCACTGCTTGTATACCAAAATCGGTTGGGTACCAGAAATTCAAGAACTTTGTTNCGGATTCTGTTCTTTCCCTTTCCTTGGGCGATAAGTCTTCCTACGGTCGTAGTTAGCGTCTGGGCAGAGAGAGAGAGAGAGAGAGAGAGAGATAGAGAGAGAGTTGTATCTTCCTGCGAGGAAACTTTCTCTCTTGTGACTACTTTACTTTCTTCGGTAATAAGAAGTGAACTATAAAAAGCGACACAGTCCTGAAATTTCGTGGCTCGACCACGTTGTCTTAGAAGATCCTCCTTTGTCTCGAGAGCGCGCGTCATTCAGTAGTCTTTGTTTTATGACGCCTCTGGAAGATGTTAACCGACCCTCAAGTTTCAGGTCATCCAACGCTGGCAGGGGAAACGTGGAGGCTTCTTTGTTTCGTTGTCCTGACCTTGCAGACGATGTATTCGGGTTCACTGAACTTTAGAATGTAGCGCTTTTAGTCACAGTGTACAATATACAGCGAACGTGTTTCATAAGAAGCAGGTTCATGATTAGGACTATATACTACTCAGCATGAAAAAAACCATCCAATGAATTACATAACCTTGCAAGTGTAATTTACCAACGTTNCGGACTATATACTACTCAGCATGAAAAAAACCATCCAATGAATTACATAACCTTGCAAGTGTAATTTACCAACGTTCATAAAAAGCTAATGGCATAAACACCAGTTATAATATGTGTGTCATCCCTGGGTTCTGGGGTGTAATAATCATTATACTAACGCTATTAAAAAGTTGCATACGTTAGTGCCGGTTTTAAAAGGCATTTTGTACAGGAAACGGATTTATGATCTGAACTGTATACAATAGGAAAACATTAAGTTACCGATTCAGCCTACGTTCTTCTAAACATATGCAAATGACTTTGATATATTCAAGGACTTGGGTAGTATGATCATGCGTGTTAAAGAATTCCCAATCGGAAAGAATTTTCCACCGTATTTGGGGGTATCGTTTAAACAGTTTCTGGGATATAACGTCAACAGAAAATAATTTTTTGATGGCAGTGCCTGCAAGAATGGCAGAAGATTGAAGCTATTTATTATTGAGTTTAGTGCGTACTGTAAGTACGTTAGCACGACCAAGTCACAGTTAAATAATTTTACTTCTGCCGGAAATCTGGCATATTAAGCTATAAGAATAACACAACCGCTTTGAAAATAATATATCGTTTGTGAAAATAATTTTGTTGGCACTTTATAGCAGGTCTGTATACAAAATGTAGAGGGAATCGGTTGAGAAGTTACTGGGACGTCATTTATGTTTAACTTTCTGGTGACATATTTTAACAAACTACACTTCAGATGTTATCGTTTAGGATTTTTGATTGCACTCGATAAAAACTACCAGCATGACGAATTAGGTTCACGTCGGTTGTAACACAAATTGTAACGAGGCAGCCATTCTCCGAATAAGTAGCTTATTCATAAAAAATTACGAATGTCATTATGTTTGTAACTATACTATTGGTATGTTTACTTGTGGTTAGTCATAATAATTTGGGAATTATGATATTAAAATGATTTATTTACGAAGCGCTTCCTTACAAAATGGTTAACAAAAATTACGAAAAAATGAATTTTAATGTTTATGTAGGCGCTACCAGTGTGCATAGATTGGTATAAATATATCTGTCTGTTTGATAGACACGATATACAAACATGAAATATTCAGATGACTGCCGTTTTGAAAATGAGTGTTCAAACTCATATAAGTTTATGGTAGATTACTGTAGCACTGCTTGTATACCAAAATCGGTTGGGTACCAGAAATTCAAGAACTTTGTTTAATATATTATACAAAAACTTTGTTTACTATTATACATATATGTGTGTGTGTATATATATAGGAAGAGATAGAGAGAGAACCTAACGTAATATATAGTTCAAGGTCATCGCTTTCATTTGAGTTAATTTATATACTTGAGTGTTCCTGACGTAATACTACGTTGCGGTAATCTTTACGAAAATGCTGGCGACAAATGTTACGTCGCCTGTATTTTGTTTTAAAAATGCTTACGTCGTAGTATTACGACTAACTCCACATAACTCTACGGAATTATACTACGGGGATTGATTATGACATCGGCAGCATTCAAAGTGTTAATGACTCGTCAAGACATACATGTGATTTTTTTTTTATTTACTGCCGACATTACAACTGCAGTTATCGTGTACGTGGAAGTACGTATTATTAGTGTCAGTGGAATTTTTTTTTCCACGTGTGTATTTAAAAAGTGTTTATTTTATCGCAGATATGTGACAGCAAAAGCCCAAGTACTCTCAAGAATGTGGTATTTTACCTCCAGATCATTAACCTCCCGACATTTGTCTCTCATTTGTGATAAGTAAATTTTCTACCATGTTTCGTTACGATTCGATAATAGTTAGGCGTTATAAAAGTTTTAGTTGGTTTCACGTGTGTTATTGGACCTCCGACCATCCGACTTACTCTGGGCCTGTAGTAAATACCAGGGATTCTNTAGTTGGTTTCACGTGTGTTATTGGACCTCCGACCATCCGACTTACTCTGGGCCTGTAGTAAATACCAGGGATTCTGATGGATTGACTTAGTGTGGCCGAGTTGAACATGAGTGAATTCTGACTGTGACGACATTCAGTGAACAAATTTTCCTATGGTTTAGCTACATGTAGAGGACTTGGAATTATTACATTGTGATTTTGTGAAAAAGCATAGCTAAGGTGTTCTTTATTTTATATATATATGATATTGTTGTGTGACCTGACTCTTAATGCTGGGAAATACTTTGATTCAGACATACTCGATTATTGCATCAAGTTAAAGAAACTTTTTTCTTAAGGAAATGCAGAGAAAAAAATTAAGTTTAATATGTCTTCGGGAACTTTTAGCGCAGTCGTTAAGCGTAGAGCACGCAAAAAAAAAATTAAACGCCCAACATCCTCCTTTTTAGTTCGTCTCTCATAACGGATGTTCTGAAACCACGAACCAAAGTTTTTCGGCGGACGAAAGGAAGATGGTAAGAGGCAAAGTAGGAGGGAAAAAATTCTGGATAGAAAAAAAAAACGGAAGAAGCTGACCTACTTAGAAACACTTTTATCTCTGGCTGCAGCGTTTTCGTCGACTGTAAATTGTGCTTCAAAGTTGGCCGTTCGTTTCAATTTAACACGGCAGTCGCCGCAGAACTCTCCACATAGTCTGTTTTCCTGGGTTGAGTGGGAGGGAGAAGGGTTGCTCTTAGGCACAGAACAGAGAAACGTCCAGAAGCGACATAGCGTGACCATAGAATAGTAAAGAACACAGAAGCGAAACGACGTAGCGGTTCCTTTGATGTAGTCGTGTCCTTTGGCTGATTAGCTGCGTGAGACGCTGATTGCTTCTTATTGGCCAACGCGTGCCGCGGAAGACTCCCTATCCGCTGGGTCGCCAGTTGACGAGTGAGTTGCCAGGCGATACGGTACTTGGCTGGCCANGCCGCGGAAGACTCCCTATCCGCTGGGTCGCCAGTTGACGAGTGAGTTGCCAGGCGATACGGTACTTGGCTGGCCACTGATGCCATTAGTTTGTGCGCACGGGCGTGGTTCCCGTCTGTAAGTCCCTGCTTCTGTGCCGTAGGGTACCTCGGAATTCTTGCAATTTCAGGGCCGAGACGAAACACCCACCAATATATTTTCAACATACCGCTGGCGTTGTTAAAAGCACTACGTGCAAATCAGCAGCAACAAATTTTAAAAATAAAAATGTTTTAAATAAAACAATAAATTGTCAATACTGCCAGGGGTTCAGTTTGTGTTCGAAGTCACACATCTATGCAAAGTTGTAAACATAACGGGATCTCCATGAATGTAGTGTGCTCCTAACCACTTGGGTCAACTCGTTCGACACCCAAAATAAATTTTTCGTAAGCTTACATAATCGTTTTATACATGCACCGAGAAAGTATGAATTATAAGGTTTATCCCCTCGCCACCTCCTNCATGCACCGAGAAAGTATGAATTATAAGGTTTATCCCCTCGCCACCTCCTCCTCATACGGCCATATTAGTTTCCCTATATTTGTTCATGGAATACTGTAATGCATTGTGAAGCTCCTAGCTGCCAACTTTATATAGACCTTNTTAGTTTCCCTATATTTGTTCATGGAATACTGTAATGCATTGTGAAGCTCCTAGCTGCCAACTTTATATAGACCTTTTTACTAAAATTGCAGCGTTATATATGGTAATGTTTCAATGCTATGTATAGGTTCGAAAACTTCCAGTTCAGTGGAGTGGAGAGGCATGGGCGGCTCTTAACAACGAGGTCTTGAATGTCGATAAGGGTGAAGCGAAGATATGGAATAGCGCTGGAATGCATGAGCGGGGGAAACGGGAGAGCCCCGAGAAAACCCACCCGACCAGCGGCATTGTCCGGAACGATCCCCAAATTCGAAAATCCGGGAATCGAACCCGAAAGGCGGAGTGAAAGTTCAGCAGAAATAAATTTCACAATTGATAGTAATTTTTGCCATTACAGCTCGACCGCTCGTCCTTTCCGTTTTTGGAAGGCTTCTCAGTTCGCGACACAAGTGCGGCGTATCCGTGTCTTTACGTATTCCGTGGTGAAATCGCGTGTCCTGGTGCATGGCCGGGTCGCGCACAAAGCCGCGTCCATCGATTATACAGAGCGCGTTGCACAAGCTCTTCGTCCACGACCGCTGGATTATTGAATACCTCCTCCTCCTCCTNCATCGATTATACAGAGCGCGTTGCACAAGCTCTTCGTCCACGACCGCTGGATTATTGAATACCTCCTCCTCCTCCTACACTAGCCGACCCCTTGTCATGGTCGTGAGCGTCAACATCCGCCCACGCGGTAATGCTCACCAGCGTCGAAACACTGCGTTTCGCAACGCTCAATGTGGTTGCGTGGTAAGCGCACCCTGGCGATCCGCCTACTGAATACTTAAAAGCCCGCATCACCCGCCATATTGAATTTTTTATTAATTACTAAGTGATTCGAATTTAGGAGGTTTTGTTGGAAAATGCGACTACAGCTTAGCTAATTACTTTACCCGTCGCTACGGACATAATATATGAACTACTAACGCATATTTACGCAAAAATTAACTTAATACAAAATGGTATATATTAATTCATCCTCACTTTTTAATGAGAACCATGGAACGCCTACTTACAATCAGGTACAAAAATTTGCACAGAACCATGAAATTTAATGTTCCTATAATGAAACATTTTCAGTAATCACCCTGACTCTTCTGTTACGACACTAAAACGTAACGTTCTGGTATAAGGGGTGATACAACATCTTAAAGAGATGTAGTCCGGGCATATTTTCTGTAGATTCTTTGTTTGCGCATTCACGTTAGTAATTATGAAGTGTGGGTTCACTGCCACCAGGCCGTAGACTGCGGACGTGCTGGCGGCCATCTTGGATGACGTATTTTCCCTCTTCCCCCCTCTAAATGTCCGTTTTCCCCTCAAAAACGCTTAAAATCGCCATAATTTCCCTAAAAATGTCCCGAATTTACTTAAAAACTAGCAAAATTTCCCGCTAAAATGTGTTTTGCACAATGCGGCTAGCATTTGCGCATTGCGGCGGGATCCGGCGGAAATCAAACAAATGCCAGCCGGATTGTATAATAATTTACAAGCACGCTCTGTCACTCCATGTCAGCACCATCCACCTTGTCTAAAGAATGTTGGAGTTCATTGCCCCGTCATGCAACTTCATGCACTACCTTGTTACAAGCATATATTCTACGACCTATGTGAAGTACGCATATGCTAAAGACAGCAATACCAATCACGCACATATATATGTTAATTGTACTTATACTAATCGCGCACACGTCAATCACCCCGCCATCTTGCCTTCGTCCCCCGCCATCTTGGATTCCCGCCCACGCCCGCTCTATTCCTTGGTTTTCTCATATTACTTCTGGTCTTCTATATTCTATCTTGCCTTATATAATTCCTTCTTGTCTCCCACCTCTATCCTCTCGCTTCGCTTGTACGCTCTCCATCTTTAATTGCCGCACCTGCTGCTAGACGTTTGCTGTAGGTGGCCATCTTTATTCCCGCCCACATCCGCTCTATTTGTTGGTTTTCTGATATTCCTTCTCGTCTCCTTTTCTCTCTTGCCATCTATCATTCCTTCTTGTCTCCCAACCCTATCCCCTCTCTCTTGCTTTTCACGCACTCCATCGTTAATTCCCATGACTTCCACCAGCTGTCTGCTGTAGGCAGCCATCTTTAATTCTTGCGCCCGCCACCAGAGTGTGCTAAGTTATACCGTTCGCAGCTAGGAGCGCTGGTATCGATGCAGCCATTTTGTGTGTTGGTAATCACGTCGCCTGCAGGGCGCGCCAGCTTCGGGGAGGTGAGTTCAAACGGTGACCATCAGGAGCGCTGGGATTTTTTTTTAGTTGTTTGTGAAATCAAAAAATGCAGGAGGCGTGCAGGATTGTTCCGACCACCCTTTGGTTGCCAGCCAGACGCATAGACCGCAAGATTACGCTGACATATAGGAAAGGAGGAAGTTTAATGTCGAATACATATATAGTTATTACCATCCCGGCATTCGGAAAAAATTTTGACAGACCCCGACTTCATATAAAAATCACCATTTCAGGGCTAGGAGAAGGAATACAGTAAATGCCCGCATCGGCCTACGCACTCCCCAGATAATAACCTTGTAATCGCGAAAAAAAGAGGATGTTTAATGTCGAATGTACTTCTAGGAAAAAAACTGCTGGTACCACGCGCCCACCATGCGTGCACACACACCTATATATGTAAAAAAGATATATAAATATATAATTAATAGCACTTGTACTATGCCTATTCCGGTCCGCGTGAGTACTGACAACTACATTCGCATGTAACATGCAGCCATACATACACACACAATTGCGCTGCCGTGCATATGCCCTACATTCAATGCCTTAAAACCTCTTAGAAGCATAGTTGGTTGTAATTTCCGAACTATTTAAGATATATTCACCAAATGCTTAACATAGGCATCACCCCCGATGACAGAAAGGACCGCAGGGACAAGTATAGTCTAAGCCCACTTATAAGCATAGTTTGCTGTAATTTCTGAACTATTTAAGATAGTCACCAAATTCATAAAATAGGCATCACCCCCGACGACGAAAAGGACCGCAGCGACAAGTATGGCCTAAGCCCACTTATAAGCATAGTTGCCCACCATTTTCAACTCACCGAAGCTACGAACTCCATATTCATATCACAGGCATCGCTCCAGACATCGAACAGGACAGTGATGGCAATTATGCCATAAGCATTCCTATAAGCATATAGGTTTGCCAATTCCTATCTCCTAAAGCAACAGTCATCACATTCATATCACAGGCATCACTTCCGACTACAATCTAGGAGATAAGGACAAGTAGGTCTTAAGCCATGTTATAATCATAGTTGGGCAGCATTTACGAGCCTTTGAAGTTCGGGAACATGTGACTGCCGTCCACACATGTAAAGAAAATAAAGGTATACATACAAGTGCATCGCAAAGTTACAGATTCATGTAGGAGTGTAGGGTCTGAAATAGCACACACATATGCATCGGTCTGCATGCACTTTACAATTGTCCAACGCCGTCCTTGTTGCCTGCTACCACATTTAGCAACCAATGCATATTGCTTGAGCATCGAGCGCTGTATGTTAGGTTAGGCGAAACAATTTCCATTTTTAAGTGCGGGAACGATAATGATAACACTGCTACACACCGATGCAAACCGATATAAAAATAAAGTGTAAATGAAAATAGTGATAATGACTTACCAACCATTGCAGTCACATATTACACATGCGTCCAGTACTGTGCGCTGCGTTAGACGATATGCTAAACAAGACCAGGCCGTCCTGGTTAATACAACAGAATAGCAAGCGACTTCAATAAAAAGAGCCGATTGAAACGGATCTGTCAAATTCAGAGTACAGCCAACACTCACATCACTAGCAGCAGAACGCGTCCAACCCGACTGACGTGCGATCCACTAACATCTTGAGAACCTGTAAGGCAGCCCAGGTGGTCTACCGCACCGTGCAGGTCTCGGCAAGTCGAAGGGATGGCACATAATGGTAACCGAGAGAGACGCGACATGCTCCAGGGTGGCAAACCTGCCGAGTCACACATGCACTTACTTCCCTTTACGAAAGGAATTCAATTATGTAATACAAAGTAACAATTAGTATGGTTGAAATATTATGTACATGTACTTACTTGAATCCATTTATAGTGCTAGAACTTTAAGCACATTATGAAACGAATTAGTCATGAATTTCTCGTCACAAATTTTTATTCATATAGAAATATCATTAAATATACGAACTTCGGAATGAAGAGTGAAGAGGTATCGCTACACACATACATTTCAATTATGTATGTACTCTGCTTTTAGAAGACCCGAAACATAAAGAGAAGAGGTTTACGTTAACTAAAAAAAAACTCTTGTAGCTGTTTTATATGCAGAAGACCTGGAGACAACGATTACATCTCGTAACTATCGATATGAACTCAACAGAAGCACAGGTCACAATTACAATCCTGCCTTTCCGAANCAACGATTACATCTCGTAACTATCGATATGAACTCAACAGAAGCACAGGTCACAATTACAATCCTGCCTTTCCGAATATGGTGTACATCAGCGACCAAGAAAGCAACTCGGCAATTACAATTATTGTAATTGCACTTCCCTGGTCTAAACATTCATGTAAACTTCAGAATGATAAGCATTCTTATTTGTTACATATGCTAATGAAATTTTATAGAAAATAGCTCATGTACCCTGACAGCGTTGGAGACAGAACACCGTCCTTGAGAATAAGGTATTGCAGGTTCAATCGCCTAGAANGCTCATGTACCCTGACAGCGTTGGAGACAGAACACCGTCCTTGAGAATAAGGTATTGCAGGTTCAATCGCCTAGAACCCAATCATTTCACAAGTAAAAATACAACATGATACGCAATTAAAACTTGTGCATTATATCTTCATATTTAAGTATCGAACGCACCACGCAACAATCGCAATGAACTATATCTCCAGCAAATATTTTGTACATAATCGTACTCTTATGTATGTCCATCTCAAATACTTGCAGCCTACCAGCCATTCATAAATACATAACAAGCAGGTCACACGATTACAACCTGAAATGGTCAACACGAACTGTCATGTAGTGGTAATGATATACAAGCATGCATCGTGTAAAAAATGGTTCTCACTTCGTCGTCGAGCATGGTGGAAGGCAGATCGTTACGACTACATTCATCTAGCGTGATCGTGTATGCAGTTACAAAATTAAGAAATCAATGGTTGAAGACTTACCATCTGTAACACTGACTGCATCGTCAACAGCAAGGGACTCTAGAGATTCGCTCCTTTCATCACGACGACATGAAAGTAGTCATTGCATGTTCGCCTGCAGTGATAGTCTGAATAGATATAGCAAGAAGTGCAAAGACAATGTTTCTTGTTCATCGGGAAGTGAGTGGAAGTATTTTAGCAAGACATTTACTTGCAGCCTACCAGAAAATTGTAGACACATAGCAGTAGGTACATTTCTTAGACAATAGGAATTTAAAAAATAAAAAATATTTTTTTGTATTTATTCTTATGCACATACAAAATATTTCATCCAATAAAACCCCTAGCTCTAAGTTCATCAATAATGAAATTTATCTCTTCACTGACAGAAATACATCCACTCCTTTGCAATGCAATCACCACCTGCATCCTATGAACCAGGTCCTTGGGGTATTCAGAAAATAAGCAACTAATTTCACGTTACTCTTCGCAGAAGGTTCAAGATACATGTCTGCATGTGTGTTCTTCCGTGATGAGTAGGTAGCTAAATACCTCTGGGCCAGAGTATAGGGTTCGAATCTGCATTTCTTCTGCCCAAACTTCAAAAAGCCCTTATCTTCTGCATCACGTTTACGCTTTTGCTTTGCANTTCGAATCTGCATTTCTTCTGCCCAAACTTCAAAAAGCCCTTATCTTCTGCAACACGTTTACGCTTTTGCTTTGCAGATGTCGGTACTTCATCATCATCATCATCAGTAGAATATGCATATTTCACATTATCACCAGCAGACTTGGAGGTCACACTTTCATTCACGATGTCCTGGATAGTTGTAGCATCTTCGTTTTTCACTTTACATATTAGTGGTGCATGTTTGTTGTTCACAACTTCTGATGAACTGTATGGCTCGCACTCTTCATAGTAAATGTCTGCAACACTCGTATTTCCCTCTTCGCACAATGTTTTGGAACAATATGCAGGCCTGGGTAATTTTATGGGCGCTCGTACCCTCGTTAGTTTACACCTCAAATCAGCAGGAAGGCTAGCCATAGCCTTTTTGTGTGGCAATAAGTTCAATGCATGCTGTCTCGTGCCAAGCATAGGTGTGTTACCTTTACATGTACCAGTCTGTNTTCGAATCTGCATTTCTTCTGCCCAAACTTCAAAAAGCCCTTATCTTCTGCATCACGTTTACGCTTTTGCTTTGCAAATGTCGGTACTTCATCATCATCAGTAGAATATGCATATTTCACATTATCACCAGCAGACTTAGAGGTCACACTTTCATCCACGATGTCCTGTATAGTTGTAGCATTTTCGTTCTTCACTTTACATATTAGTGGTGCATGTTTGTTGTTCACAACTTCTGATTAACTGTATGGCTCGCACTCTTCATAGTAAATGTCTGCAACACTCGTATTTCCCTCTTCGCACAATGTTTTGGAACAATATGCAGGCCTGGGTAATTTTATGGGCGCTCGTACCCTCGTTAGTTTACACCTCAAATCAGCAGGAAGGCTAGCCATAGCCTTGTTGTGTGGCAATAAGTTCAATGCATGCTGTCTCGTGCCAAGCATAGGTGTGTTACCTTTACATGTACCAGTCTGTCTCTTTATATTATCGCTTCTACCAAATGCTGTCCCACAGTTAGTGCATTATAGTGATTTCGAGTTGGGTACTTTTGAACATTCGTTTTTCTCATGTCGATGAGCATGGAAGCTTTTGCTGAAAATCTTTCCACAGGAGCAACACTGTTTTCCTAGTAATTTTCCAACCGTGGAAAAAGATACATCACAGAGGTAAGCTCTACAGTAGGCTTCGTACAATAATAAGCTTGTGCCATCTTCATGCAAAAAAACTGAAATTCTTTCCACAGTAGCGTCACGGGTATTACCTGTATCTAACTTTTGCACTATATACATAGTTACTAACACTTTTCATCAGCGATATCCAAGCATTGTTTTTTTACCTGTCATTTTATCTAGTTATTTAATCATATTACCATACAGTCACATCCTCAACAGTTCTTCTAGACAAGTTTTTCACCCAGCTAGAACTCGGGACCACACTTAAAGCAGACAACCATCAAATAAACTCTGTAAAAATAAGCCCTACAATCATTCTTCCAATTGATGAGCGTGCCAATCCGGCAATAGATTCAATGTATTCTCTCTCGAGTCAGGCGAAAATGCGTTGCCTTTACACATTCAAGTGTGTCTTTAAATTATGGCTTCTACTAAATATTTGCACCGCACATATCATATGCTCACTCTTTCGTGGTGTCGTGCATTGCAACTTTTATTAAAGGCCTTGACACTGTATCATCACTGTTTTACATGTAACTTTTAATCAATCGGTGAAGGTTTGCATATACATTGAAGAGCCAAAAAAAAAAAATGTTACACCTGCCTAATATTGTGTAGGGCCCCCGCGAGCACGCAGAAGTACACACGAAGACGACGTGGCATGGACTCGACTAATGTCTGAAGGTATGCAGGAGGCATTGAAATCTGCGCCAATTTGAGAAAGGGTTGCACGTCTGTCACGTTTAATGATTCTCGTCAGTCGTCGTTTGTCCCGTTCGTTCACGATCTTTTTCCGGCCGCAGCGATGTCGAAGATTTGATGTGTTACCGGATTCCCGATACTCACGGTACACTCGTGAAATGATCGTACGCGAAAATCCAAATTTTATCGCTACCTCGGAGATGCTATGTCCCATCTCTCGTGCGCCGACTATAACACCACGTTCAAACTCACTTAAATCTTGATAACCTGCCATTGTAGCAGCAGTAACCGATCTAGCAACTTTGCCAGACTCTTGTTGTCTTATATAGGCGCTGCCGACCGCATCGCGTTGCTCTGATTGGTTCCATACCTCTGTTATTTGCATACGCATGTCTATACCAGTTTTTTTGGCTCTCCAGTGTAGTCGTACACATCATACTCGATTTCACAGTGCTGACCTCTCACTGCTGACCCCTCAGTGCCGACTCCTCAGCGATGACCTCTCAATGATGACCCCTCACCGCTGCCTCCATGCAGTACCGACGCCGCACAGTTCTGTTTAACAACCGGACAGTTTTCTATGGTTGCAATAATTGATAACACCATCCCACCGGTCGCTGTCGAAACTATGTTGTAATTCTCTGTAGTGGGGTAGAGGGAAATCAGTATGTGCCTATTTGCTAAGCGTATATTACCCACTGGTTCTCAACTCTAGGTGATTTACTGAAGCCAGGGTCCAATCCGAACCTTTGGTAACTATTTCTTCCTCCTCTTGATATAACTTGTATATACTATCAACAACAGAGTTTTCTATTGCAGATGCATGACACACAGCTACATTCGTGGTCTTGAAGGCTCTGGTACAATATTCACTATCGCGCGGCTCTGGTCTCGTATAGCTACAGTCCAGCCACATATTTTATTTTGCAGCACCATGTTTCTCTACCTCGTCGATAAGTTGGTTTATTATATTAGATTTATACTTGTCAGGAATGGACAAACATATTTCGATGTTATTGTCATATTCGGTGCAACATTATCTTTTTGAAGCCCCCTGAATGCAGATTGCTTCAGAAAAAAAGGCATTAACATTNTGTCATATTCGGTGCAACATTATCTTTTTGAAGCCCCCTGAATGCAGATTGCTTCAGAAAAAAAGGCATTAACATTCGGCTTTGGCTCTCATAGCACTGACTTAGGCTGTGTTGTACAATCAGATTATGATGACGATGATGGTGCAGGTGTAATATCCGATATACTATATAAGTAGCAGCTTGTAAGCAATTTTGTGACTTACAAAGTTTAAAATGTCTATTTAAATCGTCAACACGTGCATGCGTTCTTCTACTCTTATCACATCGATATGTCATACGAATGGTGCTCCTCACATAAATTCTTGTTTCATGTCTCCTTGCGTAGTATGCGTATATAAACGTCTTGTCACAATTGCAGCGTCAGGTCAACCTAACACGAGGGCTGGGGGAACCACGTCCAACATATGAAACCGTTCCATACATGAAAAATTAATTCACATAATACAGTAAATTATAAATGACCAACATATATGCAAATGCGCTGCGANTACAGTAAATTATAAAGGACCAACATATATGCAAATGCGCTGCGAGCACGATGTCGTATTGAACCACTACTGTAAAAATTACCTGCTAGTTCAGCAGTCCATAATAGTTATATCTGTGTTGCTATTGCGTCGAGAATTTAAGTTAAATGCCGGAATTCCCGACAACAGGAAAAGAGCATATGTTCACAAGTATCAACCTCAAAAAAATTATACAGTTTGTCAAGTGCAGTACACCATTTACCAGCGGTGATAATTAGAAGACGCATTACACGACGTGTAAAGACTGTGTTCTTTTGCTTGACACTAAATATCATGCATTTAAACCATTGGTCATGTATGAGACGACGACACTGCAACATAGTGATTAACAGATATAAAAAAATGTAAAGGCAAATAGTTATAAACACTTACCATCGTTGCATATTGCTTGAGAAACGAACGCCGCATGCTATGTTAGGCCAAAATAATTACCGTCACGAAGCAAGGGAGCGATAAGGTCGACACTGCTGTGCATTGATGCCAGCAGACATAAAAAAAAGGGAAATAGTTATAATCACCTACCAACCAACACGTATTGCACAAGCGGCAAGCACTGTACATCGCATCNTAAAAAAAGGGAAATAGTTATAATCACCTACCAACCAACACGTATTGCACAAGCGGCAAGCACTGTACATCGCATCAGTCGTTGCTAGACAAGACCATGCGTCTGAGAACTGACACAGTAGCCTTGGTAAACTACAAGAAGCATGCCTGATGTAGTGTGGGACAGACAGAACGACGTCAGAAACACAGGCCCACAGAACGGACTTTCCTGCAGTTGTGAATAGAGTCGAACCGACTTCTAAATAATCTTGATCGCCTGTAAATGTGTATCGACCTCAAATTTTTAGATTCTGGTCTGTATTAACTGCAATGAATGCGCGTCAAACAACCGTTTCACACGCCAATGCTTCGGCACCTGTTATCGAAGTTTTTTTCTTTGAAAGAGCTTTTGGGAGCGAATTTTCAGTTTCGTCGTTTTTTAGTCGCACTCTACCGCACTCATCCCTATCTCACTCACCTCGTCAGCCTGGAAATGCAAACAAATTGTCGGCGACGAGAATCGAAATGAAACCAGATTTTTTTTTCGTTAGAAAAAAAAAAGAAAGTTGATTACACAGTGCGAATCCCATCACAGTGTTCGATTTATAATTTTTCCTGGAATTTATCAACGTTTCAATGTTTTTTAATAACCTCTGGGAATTAGTGCGTCGGGGAAAATCCGATACGTGCTGGGAGGCGCGAAGTTTTTCCAGCGTGACAGCGAGCAAATTGATCGATTTTCAAGCCGGGGTTGTGGAGAGAGGGAGGGTGACGAGAACGGGCTAGCTATTGTTACAGATGGGAGAATTTCGTGGGGTCAGTGACCTCGAACCTAGACCCACACAGCGCTGTGCAGTCTGGAAGTTCAGTGNCAGATGGGAGAATTTCGTGGGGTCAGTGACCTCGAACCTAGACCCACACAGCGCTGTGCAGTCTGGAAGTTCAGTGACCGTCGACCCAGAAACCAAAGTCCATTCCAGGTTACTTCCTACTTTTCTGAAGGCCTGCTTAAGTTATGCTTCCTGGATATTCCTCCGCCTCGTTCACAAAACGCTTAACTGAGTCTAGAAGATAACAACAAAGGGACAGCGCACCGAATTTGTGCGTACCCAGTGTATTATTTGTTATGCATAAGAACTATTTCTTACTAGGCATTACCATCACACCTGTTTTCTCACTGTTTCTATTCATACTAATTGTAAATGAAATATTAAAACTTATAGGTTAAATATATATAATTACAGTTTAACAAAAAAACGGTAGTTTTTGGCATATGTAGAAAACAACCAAACACGGCACACACGGTGTGATTTTTCAGGGGTGTGATTCAAAAAGCTTGAAGAAAGCGCGAATAGTCTATACTCGTACTCTTTGATATGTCTGAACATCGTTTGGCATCCATTCTTTTTGAGAGAAATTCACCGGACGATTGTCAGGTCAGTTCGAGGGCTCTTACGACACTCTAGTTACTCTGGCTACCAGAGCTTCACTTCGCGCAGTCGGCATGAGACACAACGCTGAAGTCAAAGGAACATTCTGCCATTTCTCTTCTGCACACTTAACGTGTCTCGAAACGAGAATCCGCCCTCGTTTTCTTGCTGGTTCGTTATTCGCAGCGTCGTGCAGGGCATGTCTAACAAACCGAGATCCAGTTGCAAAAAAGGAACTCGGGAGTTTACTGGTGTCTGAAGTCTGGTTTGACATCTGAAGAATCCGCTAAATATAGCCGTCCTTAACTGTAGGTGATTTTGCTCTCAGCTGCACGATGATCTACGTAACTTTCTATGTCAATACATTGCAGCGTATTCCGCAATGCGCGTTGTTATTATTAAGTAAATGTGGACATACCAAGCGAACTGCAGCGATGCGGTGGTATCCAGGCCAGACGAATAATACAAACCATATTATAGTTTCTAATACAACACGGAAGCGCCAGCGGATCTCTTTTCCCGGCGGCGCTGTATTCGGGACACTAACACCACCAGAAACTAGGCAACACTTTCTACGGGGTCTGTCTGTCTGTGGAACAACACCGAGAAGAAGCCCTTAAGATGCTGCTTAGCTTGCCAAGCGTCGCCTTCCGACACAACACTCAGCCTACGTCAACTTATAGTATATTCGTGGTTTTTACACACCTTTTGAATCTCAAATGCGAAAATTCGCTTGGGTGGAGGGGGGACGGTTTCCCCGGCGGGAAACGAACCCGGTTCGCCAAGGTGGAAGGCGAGTATTTTAACCACTACAACACCATGGCCCCGCAGTGTTTTCGTAGTGCTGCGTCTACGTACGGAACTTTCATCGGTGACCCTAACATCTTACCAGTGGAAAGTGTGTAGCAAGGGGCAATACAGCCTACTATCGTAGTTTCGCGCGTGCTGTTATGTTTTTGATATTTTGTTGACAATTATTCTTAACGGGAATATAGGGGAATAACAAGTTATTGACAAGAGTTATGTAATGAACACTATATAAAAAAGGTTTATTTAACATTAAGGTTGTACAATATTATTTCAATATAAATATTATTGAATATTAACGGGGGAGCTATACAAATATACTGAAATATTAAATTATATTATGTTATAGCTGTGTGCACGAATAAAGCTCTTAATTATTAAAATGTTTATAAGTATGCTGGTCACCAGCACATCATAAGTATATCATAATGATTGGCATTGANGCTCTTAATTATTAAAATGTTTATAAGTATGCTGGTCACCAGCACATCATAAGTATATCATAATGATTGGCATTGATTATTAAAAAGTTAAGATAGTAATAAAGAGGAGAAAAACATATTTAGATAAAGAGTAACTATAATAGTACTTCCACACACAAGTAAAATGTTATCAAGGCCGAGGGACAACATATTGTATAAGTAAAACATTATGACACTGATTATGCAAATATAATATAGTAGAGATGAAAGGAACACATAAATTATAATTAAGTAGATACTTATTGCAATTCTACTTCCACACAAAAGGGTAGCATGCGGGGTTTGGGAAAATCTCTACGCAATGACTTACAACAGGGCGGTCAAAAGCTAAAGTACCCTCATGGTATACTTTCAAGGTACTGTGTAGTATATAAAGGACTCACAGCAAAAATCCAATGCATCGAGATTGTGTCCCTACTGCCTGAACTCTTTCAAGGCCAGTAGAGCACAGAAGAAAGGCCTCTCTGGTCGGGCCACCACTCCGCCAGAGGCCCAAATATTTCTCCGCGTCTCACGCGAAACGAAAGGTTTGACCTCCTTAGTAAGTACTCCAGACAATTGTGTGGATGTGGGTAAACCATGAGCGGACAGTCACAGTCGAAGTGGGTGTGTCTCGGGCACTATTCCCATTTCGTTAAATACCCTTGACATTGCACACAATTATACCTTCTTACGTAAGGTGTGCATCCACTTCAGGACTGGTATGCAATTCAGCTCATCCGAAAGCCCAGGGTAATGGGCTTAGTCCATGAATCACAATAATGTGTGAACCCAATGAAATTCATTCTGCCCNCATCCGAAAGCCCAGGGTAATGGGCTTAGTCCATGAATCACAATAATGTGTGAACCCAATGAAATTCATTCTGCCCTGTGTCCATATGGCAATGGATTATGGGAAGTGTATGAGAATATTGGGAGTATGAGGAACTTAAAACTAGAACAATACAAGTAAAGTTTAAAGTGGGCAAGGAGAAACATTTGCGTGGCGCGCGCTGGCATGCGTTTTCGCAACACACTGGCGCTCGAGCCGCGGGGAAGTTCTGATGCGGGAATGTGTCGTCTCGGCACCTTGCAACTGGGTCGCATCGCCTGGCGTGTAACTGCGACTACTCGGCCTTCAACATGGCAACTTATAAAGTAATACGGGCTTTCTATCGGCGTACAAAAATCTCATAGTTAACTGACATATCTTTATCTGTGCATTTTTCTTAAAGATATGTCGACTGATGGGAGAGCATGNCTTCAACATGGCAACTTATAAAGTAATACGGGCTTTCTATCGGCGTACAAAAATCTCATAGTTAACTGACATATCTTATTTCTGTGCATTTTTCTTAAATATATGTCGACTGATGGGAGAGCATAATAAAATCCTTACCTTTATCCGAGCACAATAATATCTCACTACATAGTTATGTCTTGTATGAAATTTATTCTATTAACATGAGTTGATAGTTAATTTAATGGAAATTGTCACATGATTATGAATTACTATCACAGTAATAGTTTCATTTCAAATAACTACATCCAGCGCACACNACATGATTATGAATTACTATCACAGTAATAGTTTCATTTCAAATAACTACATCCAGCGCACACAGGTGATCTATATATTAACTTAAATTACTAAAATGGTATTGCTGATGTAAATATACGCAATTAGGGACTTGCGGTTCATACTGAAATTCTTTAAATTTTAATAACGTTTGTTATTTCTATTCCAAACAATTGCTTTGTAAGTTTATATATTTGGCTGTAAAAAGTAATTTATTATTTTAACCTAATAAATTTTAAAAGTACATGTGACATTATTTTAATTATACAGCTACTTAAAAGCTCAAAGTTTTAATGTTAAAAGTTGATGTAGCTGAAATTTTGTTATTGCTTACTTGTATGTGCACTGTGTATTCTTCTACTATATTTCACATTAACATCGCCATTTGTATGATCACTTAATTGATGCGTCGGTGACGTGAAACCGTGGAATTATTATAAAAGTAAATATTTTACAGAGTTGCAAATATAAAAAAAACAAAGCAAAATAAATAATTTAAGTATTCAGAGCTGTTTACCTAACACATTCATTCAACGTTATAGCATGGAACTTCTTTACATCCGCCGTTAGTAATATTTTTAAAAAATTGATTCCAAAAGTGCTCAATATGTAAAAGTACAGACCACTAGTCACTTCGTGTTTAATGTTCCGTATTGAGAACGCTGTAATTGAAAGAGTTAATTCCTCCAGCGCATTTTTTCTCGTGAGCAAACGTGGAGGACCTTGCTATTGGCTATTTGTGTTTTCTCTGGGTAATCCAGTTTTCACCCTTGTGTTCCGACGGAGCTCCATCTCCGTATCACTTCACTCTTCTTGAATACTCTCTGCCGATGTAATGGTGAGTTGAAGGTGTCCACATCAGTTGTTCTTACTTTCGTATAATAACATGCAATCCATATTCTTCTTTAGAGTAATATACACTTTGAGTGTTGTTGATATAACATTGCGTTACAGAGAAACTTATGAGCACTGCTGGGTAGGTAATATCTTTTCCCCACTGTCTTAAAAGAATATGGATGTCATAATGCTACGGAAAACTTCATACAGTTCAGTTAAATTCAAGCTATAGAGGACAGTACCAGCTCAGAGTAATCGCCAACGGTGTTACTGTTTGTGACACAAAAATATATTTCTCATTGGCGATAAGAATGCATATTTTTTCAATGATGACACATGAAAGTAGGGATAATGGACTACTCGGAGAGTAATATTACGTCGGTAAGTGTTCAAAGTGTTAAATTGAAATTTTATTTTTGTTAATATTTCACCCAGCAATAACATTATAGAATGTTTGCTATGTCGTCTAAGACGTGGTTACTGGTCGCGGGGAATTTTTTTTCCGCAGTCTAGGGTCTGCGGTGGCGCTCGGCGTNGGGGGGGGGGGGTTAAACGTGTAAACAGCATCATGTCCCCCCTTGCCCCTTCGCGCGAGGGTTAACCAACCCCTATCCCCTGACGGCGATGTAATCGCGAGGGGAGGTTTTGAACGGGCGACACACCGCACACTCGCAGTCCCTCCTAGACGACACACACTACCCCTTCACCCTCCCCAGGACTTGCTTCCCTCTGGAGCAGATTGCAATCAGGGGGTGGGTTTAGTGGTGGCGGGTACAGTCGCTGCCAATTACCTCGCACGTCAACCGCCCGTCGCAGATTGGAGGGGAAGTCTTCGGCAACGTTCCCATTTCCTTTCTATTTCACTCCGCAACGCAGTGATGTAACATCTTCTCCAACTTGGGCGGGGGCACTGTTTATAAATTTCGTTTTGGTGCGATCGATACCCAAATTACATGGTGCATGAAAGATAAAGTTTCTAACCAAGAAGCGAAATTGTTTATAAATGCCAGAAATACACTCATTTGCAAAAAAAAATTACCATCCTGCAGGCGCCATTACAGGGACACGTAAGTCGGTACAGACACAGGACATGGTAGTATATTTACAGAAAACATCATAATATTGTACCACACGAAGTATGTATTGCAAGGGACCATCACTTGCAGGACGCAGTTGGGATGGTGTTAGACCACCTGCAGCGCGGAGATAGAGGACGATACGGTCGGNGTTAGACCACCTGCAGCGCGGAGATAGAGGACGATACGGTCGGGTATGGAGGCATACAGATGTCGGATGTTCTCCTGAGAAAGATCCTGCTACAAATGGCGCAATTGACCCTCCAAATCCGCCTTAGTTGCCGCTGGTCGAAATTGTCATTCAACCTGGACCCAAACGTTTTCGATGGGCGATAGGTCTGGTGACCTTGCTAGCCAACGAAGCATTATTACATTATGACGGCAGGGGTGCGGGAATCGCAGGATATGGCACCCCACTCCATGACATCTCTCGTTGGGGTGGTGTGCATGTCGCTCTACAATGAAGCGTGGATCACAGTGCTTGCCAGGACGTCTCTAGACAACAGTGATTCGTCGCCGAACACCACTCGTCGCTAAGGTCGTAATTGTATACGTAGTAAGGGACGCCGCGACGACAGGTCCNCACGTGCTCTGCGATGCTAAGGTCGTAATTATATACGTAGTAAGGGACGCCGCGACGCTCTGCTAGCCGCCTGGTGGACACAGGCGTATCCCCAGCTGCCGTGACATGTCCCTGGATGGTGCGCAGCGACGTCCGTGGAGTGCATACAGCCTCGCGCGATGAAAAGATCCTCCCTGCTTGTGGTCCGCCGGGATCGACCCTAGCCTTCTCTACGGGCGTGTGTACCCTCCTGTTCCCACAGCGTCCAACACCGGCTCACACTGTAGACAGAAATGTTTAAGTGGCGTGCAATGCGCCGAAACGTCGACGTTTTGGCCTCTCTCAAACTCATACCGCTGGAGAAAGGTTTGTCGAATGCGCTGTCGGGGCATACTGCGTGTTCACTGAACTTGGCTCTGTGTCTCACACTGCTATTAAGGCCTTATTCGGTGTCTTGAAGCTATGAGTTATTGAGGAACATGAATGCCTCCTCGTGGCATATCCGCGCAAGCAAACCGCATTAATCGCAAATGGGACACATGTATCGCTATGACGATACTGTGTGTCAACCTTACGTTATACTCCCGCTATTCGTTCATGTTGATATTTCTATGTAAACGATTGTGCATTACAATTTATTAGAGATTGTATACAATGTATCAACATTTACTCTCTTTCTGGTGGCATTTTCTATATTTCGGGAGGGACAATATTTATTACCTTACCCTCATCCCCTTCGTAGTTGTCAAACCACTTCCGACATGAAAATATAACAGTGTTGTAATTCTTCGGAAACAAAACTATTTGTTGAAGAAATAGTAATAGTATAGAGACCTGGAAATTTCAAGTTATTATTAGGTGACAGTCGGTTCTTAAATCACGTTTAGGTGTGTACTACTTTTGTCATTGGACCGTAATAAATTTGACATGCCCTCAGTAACTGTGTGCCAATGAATAAATACTTAATACTGTTGTGTGCGAATCATATGCCGTACAGTTAGGCTGTATCCCAATTGTAAATACATACTGGTTAAGTATATATATGTGTGTACTTACCTAAACTCTTGGGACGGGTTTTTTTGTGGCTTTACTTGACTCGTCTCACAATCTGACGCAAATAACACGAACTACTAGAAAGTAAACATTTGTTTTGTCATTCTGAGCTAACAACTCTATGGTTTTTGCTGTAAATAAACATTTTGTGTTATATGTTGGTTGTCTTTGCTTTCGTTTATGTCTATGGTGTTGTTGAAAAAAAAAATAACAATAATTAATTTGTTATGTGTAACAGGTAGGTTATTATAAACGCAGAAATAATGTTGCACATTGGCTGCCTGCTTCTTAGAGCAATAAGATGGCGAGTAAGTAGGGCCACAAAAAGTTCCCATCTTAGGTTATGTACGTGACGTTTGAAAACAAACATGGCGACCGCTGCAAGTACACAAATTCACCCAGCGTTAAGCAACTTCGGGTACTTGGCACGTACAGACGCCGTGTGTACTATACTAGGAATTGAGATGGCGCTAGTATATACTTAGTGACGTCACAGACGGGGCGAAGTATGGACATGTATATACTTAAAGGGAATTGGGATACAGCCTTTGAAGGGAAGAGGATGCGTACCAATAGGGCAGCCAGTGAACTTATGGCGCCGGCTCGAGTAAACACAGGACTATGAAGTATATATCGTTATTCCAAATAGTAACGCGAATTGCATGTCTCTAGTAATACATGTAAAATTCACATATATATTATTTATGGACGTACTGATCAGTAAATTTTCACAGCTGTTCATGTGACTTAATAAAAATATAATATGAAATCTGAAACTTCAGTATTACAGTACTAACAAACCTCTCCAAGGAAAACTTTGCTTTGCCTTCAAATTATGTGTGCATGGGTGTAAAAATACGTACATTTTCTCAAACTCATTGCAAGACAGTGTATAACTCAAAAAAGAAAAACATGTAAATCAGCGTAGCTTTACAATGGCACTCAACTTTAATAAACACTCGCCTGATAGGTGCGCATATAACCTGATTTAAAAGTTAACGCGTTCATATGAACATATTTACAAACACATTTTTATTGCTCTGTCCTGTAATGTTCTGTAAAGACTTGTATAAAACGCTAAAGAAACAGTTAAAATATTGGTACTTGTTCAGTTTCAAGGACAGAGAAATGTTCATAGGATCTTATCCCGTTCGTATACCTCGAAGAGTTAGTGGCGTCGATTTCTCTCTTTGGTAAACAGAGCACAAAAAAAAAGAGAGAGAGAAATTAAAGTTTGTAAAATACATTCACGGTTTCTTCACACTTTTTAAATCAAATCTTGAAAATTCACCCCATGTATGAAGTGCTTGGTGGTTTCCTAAGTATTCCATGTAACACAAGTGTTTTATACTTCTCTTAACACAAAAGTGCCTTATTTTTGGTTAAATTGAACTTTTACGTATATTTTATGTATAAATTATATTTAATTTATAATTAATATGAATAAAACAGGGATAAAATAGGTGTATTGGTAATGCCTAGCAATGAGTAGTTCTTAAGCAAANTTATAATTAATATGAATAAAACAGGGATAAAATAGGTGTATTGGTAATGCCTAGCAATGAGTAGTTCTTAAGCAAAATTTTATTACACTGAGTGCGCGCGAATGCGGTGCGCTGTTCCTTTGGTGTAATTTTCTAGATGCGGTTAAGCTNTAAAAATACGTACATATTCTCAAACTCATTGCAAGACAGTGTATAACTCAAAAAAGAAAAACATGTAAATCAGCGTTGCTTTACAATGGCACTCAACTTTAACAAACACTCGCCTGATAGATGCGCATATAACCTGATTTAAAAGTTGAACGCGTTCATATGAACATATTTACAAACACATTTTTTTTGCTCTGTCCTGTAATGTTCTGTAAAGACTTGTATAAAACGCTAAAGAAACAGTTAAAATATTGGTACTTGTTCAGTTTCAAGGACAGAGAAATGTTCATAGGATCTTATCCCGTTCGTATACCTCGAAGAGTTAGTGGCGTCGATTTCTCTCTTTGGTAAACAGAGCACAAAAAAGAGAGAGAGAGAGAGAGAGAGAGAGAGAAATTAAAGTTTGTAAAATACATTCACGGTTTCTTCACACTTTTTAAATCAAATCTTGAAAATTCACCCCATGCTTGGTGGTTTCCTAAATATTCCATGTAACACAAGCGTTTTATACTTCTCTTAACACAAAAGTGCCTTATTTTTGGTTAAATTGAACTTTTACGTATATTTTATGTATAAATGATATTTAATTTATAATTAATATGAATAAAACAGGGATAAAATAGGTGTATTGGTAATGCCTAGCAATGAGTAGTTCTTAAGCAAATTTTATTACACTGAGTGCGCGCGAATGCGGTGCGCTGTTCCTTTGGTGTAATTTTCTAGATGCGGTTAAGCTTTGTTTCGATGAGGCGGAGGAATATACTGGAAGTAGAACTTTAGAAGGTCTTCAGACAAGTATGAAGTAACTGTGAATGGACTATAGCATATCAATCGATATGTAAAATGACAGTGTTCGCCTTTCTGACGTCTTGTTTCATGTTTAACATATATTTTTATTTTTGAAATTAGTGTACGGTCAACCTCTTCTATCGCAGGAAAAATTCGCAACGTAAAATATTACGTTGCTAATAATTAATTACAGTTCAGTACTTATGAATTTGATGTGTTAGGGATATTGGATGGACGTTCATTCTGCAATAACCTCAACTGGTAGTTTTGAACAAACAAAGCGGAAGCCTGACAGTACGAGATTGCGCAGGTATTAAACAACTTAGTGTTACGCCCCTCCCCCCCCTTCTCGTCTTCTCTCCGGGTCCGTACACTCGTTGTGCAGTTGGAACTGCAAGATTGTTTTCTCTGTGACGTAGTTATGATGGCGGAGCGAGATTGCCCTTTGGCAAACTTAAGACTTTGTCTTAGTTGCTGCAGCTCGGAAATCATGAGTTAGTTTTACGTCGTCGTTTTCCCCTGCAGAGTTGTAGCCTAGGCGACCCGCACACTACTTCTGTGTATAATGCGGCAGACGTTTCAGGGGCAAACTCTACCGTAACAGAGACCCATTGTTTCTGGTTAACAATGTGAAGATTCTATGGGTAGAAAAATGTCGCGTTCTGTGACTTGTAGGATAGAAGCCACAGATACTCGAGCCCCAGACGTTTGTTTATTGACTGCTTCGCCAGTGAGTAGCTAGTTTTACTCAGCCCATGCAACACGGGTTTCGGTAATTTCTTCCTGGCAGTGATCATTAAATAAACTGCGATCCGATTGCAAAAGTGATTCAGGTCTGAAATACGAGGTGTTTCTAAAAGAGACCGGTAAACTTCGGCGGCGGGGTTAAGGAGAAAACATATATATATACCTTATTGTCTATAGTGAATCCTAAGGGAATTACACTTTTGAAGTTGGACGTAAAACATTAGTTTATTACAAATATCGAGGAAAAATTTTAAGATGGAACACTAAATGTCTGTATAATGTGTAACGTAGCAAAGTGTAACTGTGAGCCAGTAAGGATTAATGTGACCTAGTCATTAACACAGTATAATTGCTTTTCACTGTGGTAGCTGCCAACGAACAGATGACAGTGGCCAGGGACGTATTAAAGCCCATGTAATACGTGCGGCCGCATGGATCTTACTATTTTAATTTCCAATACATAAGGGAAATTATTTAATAAATGTTCTTTTCGTCTTAAATAAATCTGGTCAATAGATTAGCGCTTTCGGCGCTTGCAATTGACCATTATATTTTATTCCAATGTTTAATTAATCTTTACGTGGATTTTAAACTTTTAACATATGCATACTCTAAGTTAGTTTGGGTCTTTACAATGTATATGTATTAAACTTTAAAAAATATTAAAAATTAATTTTACTTAATTTATATATTAGTACGTTACCTTAATTTGAATTTCTTCTAAGAAGTTAATAATGACNGTGTATAATGCGGCATACGTTTCAGGGGCAAACTCTACCGTAACAGAGACCCATTGTTTCTGATTAACAAAGTGAAGATTCTATGGGTAGAAAAATGTCGCGTGTTCTGTGACTTGTAGGATAGAAGCCACAGATACTCGAGCCTCAGACGTTTGTTTATTGACTGCTTCGCCAGTGAGTAGCTAGTTTTACTCAGCCCATGCAACACGGGTTTCGGTAATTTATTCCTGGCAGTGATCATTAAATAAACTGCGATCCGATTGCAAAAGTGATTCAGGTCTGAAAAACGAGGTGTTTCTAAAAGAGACCGATAAACTTCGGTGGCGGGGTTAAGGAGAAAACATATATATACACCTTATTGTCTGTAGTGAATCCTAAGGGAATTACACACCTTTGAAGTTGAACGTAAAACATTATTTTATTACAAATATCGAGGAAAAATTTTAAGATGGAACGCTAAAGAATTTCCAATACACAAGGAAAATTATTTCATAAATGTTTTTTCGTCTGAAATAAATCTGGTCAGTAGATTAGCGCTTTCGGCGCTTGCCATTGACCATTATATTTTATTCCAATGTTTAATTAATCTTTACGTGGATTTTAAACTTTTAACATATGCATACTCTAAGTTAGTTTGGGTCTTTACAATGTATATGTATTAAACTTTAAAAAATAATAAAAATTAATTTTACTTAATTTATATATTAGTACGTTACCTTAATTTGAATTTCTTCTAAGAAGTTAATAATGACTAAGTAATGCATGATTTATTTCGAAATTGCTACGACAGAATTATTATAAGAGTAGAGTTAGAAAGAAGGCGATTTGTAAAGCAAAAAAGTCTCGAACCGTCCCTGACAATGGCTCGATTGTATAGAAGATAGTGAAGTTTATCCTGCTGCCGAAGCAGTTCTCAAATACTTAGGACTCCACCGTTTTGCCTTATATGTAGGGTTATTTTTACAACGTAGATTTCGAAAGCACTTGATTGACCGTGGATCATCTAGAGTTATGTTTTCGTACTTACTGAGGCGAGCTGTGGGCATTTGAGAAATTCGAACCCCATCAGATGCCAGTGAAATGAAGGTGTTTCGGGACACAATGGCGCCGANAATCCTGAACCGTCCCTGACAATGGCTCGATTGTATAGAAGATTGTGAAGTTTATCCTGCTGCCGAAGCAGTTCTCAAATACTTAGGACTCCACCGTTTTGCCTTATATGTAGGGTTATTTTTACAACGTAGATTTCGAAAGCACTTGATTAACCGTGGATCATCTAGAGTTATGTTTTCGTACTTACTGAGGCGAGCTGTGGGCATTTGAGAAATTCGAACCCCATNGACCGTGGATCATCTAGAGTTATGTTTTCGTACTTACTGAGGCGAGCTGTGGGCATTTGAGAAATTCGAACCCCATCAGATGCCAGTGAAATGAAGGTGTTTCGGGACACAATGGCGCCGAGTTCCCTTCAGCCCTGGCGTAAGGACGACGAGGTGGAGGGTTCACGGTCCGATGACCGCGTTCACTTCGCCGCCACCCCGATGTTTTTGTCTCCGCTTCCTGTTTGCGACGAGTCCATATCTTGTTCTCCGGGTGTGGTGGCTTCAATGGAATGGTGTGCGACTCCCCCTCCTGCGAGGAGATCCGCCCAGGTCCCGGGCAAGCAGAGAGCGTCGCTATCTATCAGACTCGGCTAACTCCGGCGTGTCGACGAGGAGATTAGGGCGCCGCCAGCCAACCCGCAGACTTGGCAGCGTTATCCCCCCCTTACTTCTACTACCTCCTACATCCTCCTTCTATTTGACTCATCTGCTGGCCGTGTTACAAGGTCACGTGCAGGGGTGAGTTTAACCAAATGCTTCACATCCCAAATCAGCTTCTCGGTTGACACGCTGCTCTGTTATAAAAAAANGCAGGGGTGAGTTTAACCAAATGCTTCACATCCCAAATCAGCTTCTCGGTTGACACGCTGCTCTGTTATAAAAAAAATTCAAATTATTAGCGGAAAAGTTACTTCAAACTTTTTTGAAGCCCTTCTAAAGTTCTACTTTCGGGTTACTACTCCGCCTAATTCAAACAAAGCGTAAACAAGTTCTAGAAAATTACACCAAAGGACAACGCACCTCATTCGTGTGCACTGACTGTAATAATATATTGCATAAGAACCATTTATTGTTAGACTTTTCCANGGACAACGCACCTCATTCGTGTGCACTGACTGTAATAATATATTGCATAAGAACCATTTATTGTTAGACTTTTCCAATACACCTATTTTCGCTATGTTTTTATTTATATTAATTATAAATTATATTTTACAATGTATAGATAAAATATAAGTAAAAGTTCTGTTTTGAAAAATAAGGTACTTTTATGTTAATACAAGTACAAAACGCTTGCGATACGTGGACTATTTAAGAAACAACCAAAAATGTCATACATGGTGTGATTTTAATAGACTACAAAAGAAATTCTCCACAACTATTCGTAAAATTACGGACACGTTTCTTCAATAACAGATTTTCCGTAAATTGTACTAAACCGTTCATGAATTCACTAAACTCCCCTGTAAATTTGCTAATTTATTTTTTGTACTTCCGGTTTAAAAANATTGTACTAAACCGTTCATGAATTCACTAAACTCCCCTGTAAATTTGCTAATTTATTTTTTGTACTTCCGGTTTAAAAATTAGAATTACGAAAGCTATTTAAAATTGTATTTATACGGGTGGTTTACTTTTTATACGAAGTATATATTAAAAAGATGAATTATTATTATTTAGGAGCAAGTTTTGAAGACGAATCGATGTTTCAGCGTCCGCGATTTCCACCACTCATTCACTCATCTTCTCGTGGCAATGTAATGTATAAATGTGGCATTTCTATAAATGTGACAAACGATAACTTTTTTTCAGTTTCTAGCAATGTTTAAGTGTTTTAAGCATTGCTGACTGTTACAGCTGTCTGATGCTTCTTGTTGATGTTTGAAGGAATCGGCATAAGTAGCATGGGTAACCTAGTATGGCGCAAAAATGACCATTTTTATCGGCGAAGAAAAATTCGGTTGGACTCTACGTTGTTCGGTCCCTAAACCCGAAACTAGAGAAAACACGGAGACTTTCCTTATTTTGCATTTAGTTTTTCTACATTATGGATCGCGTTTCCGTTTATTAAAAGCACCTGCATTTTCGTAAACGCTTCCGTGAATAGAAGGAAAAATTTTTACATGGTGGAAACTATTTTGTATTAGCGAACTTTGCGAAATATGTGTCAATAAACGGCATCTTGCTTAAACTTACGTAACACATAGAAACTTACTTACGTAACACATAGAAACTTACTTACGTAACACATAGAAACTATGGTTGACTGTAACACGAGTTACACTGAGAAGGAAAATTTCCCTGTCACTGAAAACAAAATTCGCGTGGATGTAGTTTCATGGTTTCGTGAATGCTTATTACGATCCTAAAATAACTTTATGGCACATCAGTAGTAATTGCCGCGAATAACAATAATTATATTTTTAAAACAATTGAATTGATCAGTATTCTTATATTCTCGTGACGAATAACCTGCGGGTGTATGTCAGTGTTGTTCAAAACCTCCCAGTATATCATTTAATGAACCCTTTAACTTATGCAATATTTTTTCGTTCCCTTTGTTGCAGAAGAGCACATTTTTATCTTACTTGTGCGTAAGAACTGCTTGTTATGGCTTACAGGTTGGAACCTACGATAAGAATTTCTGTTGATCTATGGCAATGGCAGCAACCCATAATAACATGTTAGTCTGCCAGCAGTAACCAACAGCAATAACCAGGAAAAAGACGCTGTCTGTATTAGTGTTAGCATCTGAACTTGTACGGCACTGATCATGATTTCACCTATTTCGCAACGTGTTAATTGGGACCTGTCTTGAAAGGAAATATCAAAGTACTGAATGGAGGGAAAGATACAATAAATGAGGGAACCAGTCCATAGAAAGGAACTCACCCGGTTGCGCACCCATGACCCGCCGTCCAGAAGGAAGGACGCCGTAGGCCGCTTCCCCAGTGCCTTATCGCTCGTTGACTGCTGATACCACGGAGGAAAGGCCGTTTACGATAAAATAAGCACTTTTGAAATCAACCTTAGAAAAAAGTCACTGCTCTTACCTGCATAACGGGCTCATTGACTGGCATGCGCCCAGTAAAGTTGGTAACGACGGAGAGTAAATAGAATCCGTGTCGCAACGTTGAATTCAAACTGTTGGGTAAATATTTGTGAACACTGGAATTACTCACTTATGGGCAGATTCATAAGAATCTTTACTTTCCTAATAATTTCACCGCTTCACTTGGCTGGCGCATGACTAAAGTGATCAGTCCCACGACAATATTGATATTACGTTTGGTGGAAGAGTGCACAATGTGCATAAAGGTATATATTCAGCAGGGCTTTCAAATGTACTCATTTTTACCAGGAGAACACATGTTCTTACCTGCTAGTAAATTATTTGCCAATCACCTCGCTGGTTTAGGTTAAGATTGGTATTTACTACTGTAGGCGAACAAAAAGCTTCAAACTCATTTGCTGAGACAATATAACAAGGGCTGTGTCGACTTCAGTNCTTACTACTGTAGGCGAACAAAAAGCTTCAAACTCATTTGCTGAGACAATATAACAAGGGCTGTGTCGACTTCAGTACAACGCGCATCATAAAATTTCTTGATTGGTACATCTGAAACAGGAAATTAATGTTGGCCTGAAAGGGGTAATCAACTTGCCGTTATAGAATGTTTGTCGTTCGCGCGAGCGTGGGCACCCCTAGTCGAATAGTCGTGGAAGGAGAGAGAAATCCCTATCTCTACATATGTTTGTTCCTTATATAATTTTACACTCCGTTTGATGGGCCTGAACCAAATTTGGAAGGATTGCCCTTTCAGTACTCGAAATATGTGTAGGGCGTAATTGACTCCGGACCCCCATCGGGCCCGAAAGCCCTAAAATTAGGTTGTGTATATTATATTACCATCGTAAACCTGGACAACGCCGAGTGNATTTGAATTACGAAAGCTATTTAAAATTGTATTTATACGGGTGGTTTACTTTTTATACGAAGTATATATTAAAAAGTTGAATTATTATTATTTAGGAGCAAGTTTTGAATACGAATCGATGTTTCAGCGTCCGCGATTTCCACCACTCTAAGTGAGTAGAAGAGCACCGTTACATTACATATTTAGTGGCATTTCTATAAATGTGACAAACGATAACTTTTTTCAGTTTCTAGCAATGTTTAAGTGTTTTAAGCATTGATGACTGTTACAGCTGTCTGATGCTTCTTGTTGATGTTTGAAGGAATCGGCATAAGTAGCATGGGTAACCTAGTATGGCGCAAAAATGACCATTTTTATCGGCGAAGAAAAATTCGGTTGGACTCTACGTTGTTCGGTCCCTAAACCCGAAACTAGAAAAAACACGGAGACTTTCCTTATTTTGCATTTAGTTTTTCTACATTAGGGATCGCGTTTCCGTTTATTAACAGCACCTACATTTTCGTAAACGCTTCCGTGAATAGAAGGAAAAATTTTTACATGGTGGAAACTATTTTGTATTAGCGAACTTTGCGAAATATGTGTCAATAAACGGCATCTTGCTTAAACTTACGTAACACATAGAAACTTACTTACGTAACACATAGAAACTTACTTACGTAACACATAGAAACTATGGTTGACTGTAACACGAGTTACACTGAGAAGGAAAATTTCCCTGTCACTGAAAACAAAATTCGCGTGGATGTAGTTTCATGGTTTCGTGAATGCTTATTACGATCCTAAAATAACTTTATGCCACATGAGTAGTAATTGCCGCGAATAACAATAATTATATTTTTAAAACAATTGAATTGATCAGTATTCTTATATTCTCGTGACGAATAACCTGCGGGTGTATGTCAGTGTTGTTCAAAACCTCCCAGTATATCATTTAATGAACCCTTTAACTTATGCAATATTTTTTCGTTCCCTTTGTTGCAGAAGAGCACATTTTTATCTTACTTGTGCGTAAGAACTGCTTGTTATGGCTTACAGGTTGGAACCTACGATAAGAATTTCTGTTGATCTATGGCAATGGCAGCAACCCATAATAACATGTTAGTCTGACAGCAGTAACCAACAGCAATAACCAGGAAAAAGACGCTGTCTGTATTAGTGTTAGCATCTGAACTTGTACGGCACTGATCATGATTTCACCTATTTCGCAACGTGTTAATTGGGACCTGTCTTGAAAGGAAATATCAAAGTACTGAATGGAGGGAAAGATACAATAAATGAGGGAACCAGTCCATAGAAAGGAACTCACCCGGTTGCGCACCCATGACCCGCCGTCCAGAAGGAAGGACGCCGTAGGCCGCTTCCCCAGTGCCTTATCGCTCGTTGACTGCTGATACCACGGAGGAAAGGCCGTTTACGATAAAATAAGCACTTTTGAAATCAACCTTAGAAAAAAGTCACTGCTCTTACCTGCATAACGGGCTCATTGACTGGCATGCGCCCAGTAAAGTTGGTAACGACGGAGAGTAAATAGAATCCGTGTCGCAACGTTGAATTCAAACTGTTGGGTAAATATTTGTGAACACTGGAATTACTCACTTATGGGCAGATTCATAAGAATCTTTACTTTCCTAATAATTTCACCGCTTCACTTGGCTGGCGCATGACTAAAGTGATCAGTCCCACGACAATATTGATATTACGTTTGGTGGAAGAGTGCACAATGTGCATAAAGGTATATATTCAGCAGGGCTTTCAAATGTACTCATTTTTACCAGGAGAACACATGTTCTTACCTGCTAGTAAATTATTTGTCAATCACCTCGCTGGTTTAGGTTAAGATTGGTACTTACTACTGTAGGCGAACAAAAAGCTTCAAACTCATTTGCTGAGACAATATAACAAGGGCTGTGTCGACTTCAGTACAACGCGCATCATAAAATTTCTTGATTGGTACATCTGAAACAGGAAATTAATGTTGGCCTGAAAGGGGTAATCAACTTGCCGTTATAGAATGTTTGTCGTTCGCGCGAGCGTGGGCACCCCTAGTCGAATAGTCGTGGAAGGAGAGAGAAATCCCTATCTCTACATATGTTTGTTCCTTATATAATTTTACACTCCGTTTGATGGGCCTGAACCAAATTTGGAAGGATTGCCCTTTCAGTACTCGAAATATGTGTAGGGCGTAATTGACTCCGGACCCCCATCGGGCCCGAAAGCCCTAAAATTAGGTTGTGTATATTATATTACCATCGTAAACCTGGACAACGCCGAGTGTTTCTGATAGTATTGCATATTTACAACATCATTTTAGAAAATATACAAAATTGTTTATGTAGTTCTACTCTACATTACTTGCATGCTAAGGTTCAACAATAGTTTTACACATCCCGCACTAAGGTTTTGTGAAATTTACTCTAATGTATTTTTAGTGTTAAGAAATATTTTTGGCAACTAGTTTTCAAATAATTCTTGTTACAAATAACAAAATATAAATACAGTACAAGGCAGAGATGGAGCTGACGGTACGTTAAGAATCTGCACATAAAATCCGGGGTGCCCAGGGCCCCTCAGGTACTGTAAAGGAGTGCTACTATTCTGTCAAGTTGGCACGAAGTCGATAGGGAGTGTGGAACGCAGAACAACAACGTTTTCGCGTGCCGTTAAAAAAAAAGGATGGCTCGGGGAAAGGGGAAAATGGAAAGTGAACATACCTGCAAAGCGGCAGAGTGAGAAACCAGCTGTCAGGTTTGTTTGGNGTGCCCAGGGCCCCTCAGGTACTGTAAAGGAGTGCTACTATTCTGTCAAGTTGGCACGAAGTCGATAGGGAGTGTGAAACGCAGAACAACAACGTTTTCGCGTGCCGTTAAAAAAGAAGGATGGCTTGGGGAAAGGGGAAAATGGAAAGTGAACATACCTGCAAAGCGGCAGAGTGAGAAACCAGCTGTCAGGTTTGTTTGGNTGGGGAAAGGGGAAAATGGAAAGTGAACATACCTGCAAAGCGGCAGAGTGAGAAACCAGCTGTCAGGTTTGTTTGGTGCTCCAAGGGAGAAACTGTACCAAGTACATATGCAATATATGCATATATAGGTTATTCACAATAAAGTGAGCACCTTTTAAGGCCCTCGCATCAGGCATAACAACCAAAAAATTATATTTTACTGTGGCCTCAGACGTTAACTTTTGAAAGCTTTAAAATCTATACACTGTGGTTAGAAAAAAAAAGTACCTCAGTCACACCACAAATTCCTAGACACCACAAAAATTTTCATTCGTGAGAGAACTATATCTGTATGCAAATTGAGTTTGTTCATTAAATTATTTCTTTGCTTGACGTTTATGTTATACACGCAGGTCTGATTTAATGTAATAAGGAAATTTGCCAACGTTTTCCTGGAATGTGAGGGCTAAATCAATTTTGAACAACCGCGCTATTGCAGCTGGCCTGGTCGAAATCTATGGACTCTTATGCATGACAAACTTGCTGTCGTGTAAATTTCTGTAGAGAATCTGTGCAGTGTCAGTGACTTTTACACTATATAGGGCCGACGCCATTCAAATGTCGCTATTACTTATGTGCTTTAAAAAAGTAAATTAATAAACTCACGAATTTATTTATGAAGTACATTAATTTTCAGTTATATATATTGTTTATACAATTGACAATACGAATACAAAAATTTACAGTTGACCATTTTTAATTTTCTGAATTATGCGCATCTAATCCCTGCAATTGTGCTTTCCTTTTAACATTAATTCACGCTTGCCTATACAAGGACATACGCATATAACATGTTTCGTTGCGGAAACCCTATCCCAGCTAAGCGTGGAAGATNACGCTTGCCTATACAAGGACATACGCATATAACATGTTTCGTTGCGGAAACCCTATCCCAGCTAAGCGTGGAAGATTTCACCATTCTTATAGGAAATGCAATTGTGGTTTTTTTATTGTTTACATTCGAATGTATTCCTTCAGACACATGTTACTAAAGTGTAGCGGAGATTACAAGACATATTACTAGCACATTGTTTTATCAACCTGACGATATTTATTTCACGCCTGTTAGAGATAGAACGATTTTCCTTTTCTTGTTATCAATCATAAAAAGAAAAAAAAATTGAAAACGAATTAGGTTACGCTATTTTTCAAAATAATTCACAAAGATTTTATTCGTAGGCCTACACTATTTAATTTCACACGTCATAAATTAAAGTTAGAGTTTTGCTGCACGGTTGGCAATACTTAATTTTTGCTGGCCCCAAATCCAACCGAAACTCTTTGCACTAGACATTACAGTCCTCCGCATACTCAAGCTTCATTTGTTCATTTGCTTCTGCCCCAGTAACTAGCCTTGACAAGGTATCACGGAATTTTCTCGTTTTCTTGCAGGTTTTTTTATTGACTCCTAATTGCTGCCTTGCGTGTCTAGTAGACTGCGATCAAAATGGAAAATAACTAAAACGTACGTAAATATGAAGTCCTCAGACGCGTTCAGTGAAGTCTTTCAACCCTCGGCATGATCAAACGCGCTAGGCGAAGGTCGGATTTCATTTTCCCGGGGACAGGCAGTACCTCATCGCGTGACATGCGAATCGTCGATCAGTGTTGGCGACACGACTCGCACAGAACGCGAAGTGCTAATAATTGAATATTTTAAAACGTTCCTTCGTAGTTGCTTTCCTACCCTACTTACCAACCACTACCTTTAGGCCCCCGCCTACCTGCAGGTTTTTTCCGCGTTCGAGGCAGAGAAGCGCGGGAGCGATAAGTGCGACATTGCTACGCGCGTCAAGTGCGCTTTCGCCGCTAAGCGCAAGGCTCAGAAATGGCGTGCAGTGTTCTCGTCGCTCTGCGTGTACCTACGGGACTTTCAGCTGTGACCCTATCGGTTAATTGGTGGAAAGTCTTAAGGGAAGGTACAGTGGAGGGCCCTTGAGTAACTTTTGTGTGTATCTGTCTCGTATATTTTAAGATACAGCGCTTTGAAAAAGCTGTTTTTTTTAGCCATTTTGTAATGTTTAGAAATTGTGTTTCTAATGTGAATGATGTCTTGAAATCACTCGACAGCCCTCGGCTGAAGTGTGTGTTCTTTTTCGCAGATGAGCATATTAAACGCACGTTTAATAGTTTCTTAGAAAAACTAGTATTATAAACACTGCAACGCGATTCAAGTGCCATGTAGGCGGGAGCCTCAAGCCATAGTAGCCACGTAACAGTTTCGTAACNGTCACGTAACAATTTCGTAACTTTCATTTAATCCTCATATTCTAAGTAAATATTGTGCTCCAACGCGGATGTTTTCACGTAAAACCTACAGCCGTGTTCCCGATACAGCCACGCCCAGATCTTTCCGGAGCCATTTACTGCCAGAAGGATCTGCCGCGCAGAAACGTTACGTAGTACCGTTCGAAAGCTCGAAAGGAAAAGAAACAGTGGTATCGGACGAGGTGCCGAAGTAACGAGTAACGATCAGGGATGGGGGATGGATGCAGACTCTAAACCTTCCACACTCCCCATCTCACAGTCCGTTGTTCGTGTACGATCCTCCGGTGAGCCCTTGTAGGTAATGTAACTTATTGCCGGCAGCGTTCCGTCGTGGCTCGAACGCATCGTGTTCCTGGAAGGGGATTGGGGAGGGTGATTTCGGGGTTGTTTTACCGCCTTTGTGCTTCCGTGCCTGCGAGGCAACTCTTCTCTACTTCAACCTCCCGTCCTTTGTCTGTCGACTAGAAATTCTGCGATTCATATCGATACGGTGGTAGCCGTGCGATATTCGAAAAATATTGTAGATTCCGTATTGTACAGTCACCTGTATTGAACAACCCTGTGCATACCTGAGGCTCAACTGATTTGTTCACTAGCTGTTACTCCATTGAATATCCTGTTTTACCCCGAATCAGTTGGCGCAGGGATAGATCCCTCGTTTCTTTCACATTTGTTATTTATTCAGTCGACAGGATAATATCCGCGTGGTTGGAATACGCATTGCCCTAGTGTGAACTCGCGACAATTTCATGCCTTTAATCAGCAGCGTTGCGGCTAGTATCGATTTGAGTTGAGTTGAGAGATTTGAGCGGCTCTTAACAGCGAGGTCTTAATAGCCGATGAAGGTGAAATGAGGTGAGAATGAAGCAGCGCTGGAATGCAAGGCCGGGGGAAACGGGAGATCCCCGAGAAAACCCGCCGACAAGCGGGAACGTCCGGCGCGATTCCCACATGCGAAAATCCGCGAGCAACTCCGCCGGGAATCGAACCCGGTTTGCCTAGGTGGGAGGCGAGTAGTCTAACCATTACACCACCGTAGCTCTGGTTAGGTTCAAGTTTCTTCGTATTTTTGGCGGATGGGCTAGGTATTGCTTAACGTCAGTATGGACTTTAAAGGCAACATTTCGCAACTGCGCTCATATTTAAACCCATCTATTTTTCCTTAGTTGCGATAAAATCTGTGGTATGTTTCTTTACAATATGCAGGGGAACGATATGATACAGAGCGTTTCGTCAGTACTTCGCATCCCTTTGTATTGTCTGTCTCATTTAAGTTGTCCAGATTTTGACAGTCAGTGAGTAGAACTTGACATATACGAAACAAACAAAGTTCCATTNTGTCTCATTTAAGTTGTCCAGATTTTGACAGTCAGTGAGTAGAACTTGACATATACGAAACAAACAAAGTTCCATTTACAAAATCCTGTATCAGCTGATGCACGAACGTACAAAAGTTAAAATTATATTGGCTATTCTGAGTGCACCGCCGACGCACATTAGACAAGCAGAAAATACACGATAAGATAGAGTTCCTATATTAATTAATACGTTTTAATTTACGAGGTCACAAAACAATGGTTGTTAGTGTTACAAACTAAACCTCGTGATAATGTAGTAGTGTATAGGTGTTCAAAATGAAATACACAATTAAACGATCCGTATCCAAATTTAACGCAACTTCAAAAACCCTTTTCACATCGTATCACGCATCTCCAGCCATGCTTTTCATACATGTTTGATATTAATTCCAAAAGCATACAGAAATATTGCATAATATTGTTAAATTATTTTTTCTGATAATTTGACGAAATATATTTTTAATTCTTGTCTTTTCGAGCCAGTAAAAGAAGAACAGTCTACTTTTAAAAAGACGCTATTTATTGAGCAATTGAAGCAGCTCTCATCTAGCTCTGTCGTGACGTGCGCGGCATCAATCGGATCTTTCCCGAAGCATTACCAGTCAGAGAAAAAAGCTTCCAAGCTACCAGATTTACGTTCACACCAATAGTTTTATTTTTCCGCGAGCTCTTCATAATTTTTAAAGTAACATATATTTCGTGTACAGCGATTTTGAGTACTAGTAATTTCTATTCGGTCGGTAATCGTTCGTCTACGTAAATTATACGCCACATTGTTCTCCCGAAAACCAATTCCTTGTTTCCGTGTTAACGAAGAAATTGGTACACGCGTGAATACTTTTTAAGCAATTCTAACGTCATTCCACGTCACATTTTTCCAATTCGAATATATTAGCTGTAATGTCCAAAGTGTGATACCGTCTTGAAAATTTTAACCCAAATTCACTGTCTCGGAGAAATTAAAAAAAAAAAAATTAGTAAATATTTAATTTTTTGCAAGGTTTTATATTTTTACTTTTATAACCTACTAATTTTTTTTAGACAGATGTCAGTCTTAAATATGTCAACATTTGTTTAGCATTACAGTACAATGGCAAGTGGATTAGCTGACAGTGTGTTGATAAAAAATACAGCCTCCACTCGACACACCAGCTGATGGCGAAATTATACATAANTGGATTAGCTGACAGTGTGTTGATAAAAAATACAGCCTCCACTCGACACACCAGCTGATGGCGAAATTATACATAAACGAAAAGTAAACATTAACGCTACTTTCGTCGAACTGTCAGAATCTGGCCAAATTACATGAGACAGGCTATATTGTGATACGGCGGTATTCGGACGTTAGATATGTTATTTGCTGTCTGTTGACATAGAAATGTAGTCGACTGTCGCTCAATGTGATTCGAGTTTCTGCTATATCTATGGTCATTATTTGTATATTTTTTACATGATATTGTGTGTATCGAGGTTGCTCGCATGCGTCGAAATGATATTTAAAAGTGGCTATGACGCACACTTAGAGCCGATATTGATCCTCCTGTAAGCACTTGTTGTACCGTACTGCCGGCACCATTCTTGCTAGGGTTGTGATTGATACGCCATTGTGGTTTACCTTGACTCGATGATTCGTCTGAACGTAACACATTACGTTCATACCTGAACGTTATCTCAGTTGCTATAAGTTGTGTGTGATACATTCCGATAATCAATCAACACACGATATGGTACGGAAATATCTGTCTGTCAGTGCTATGTGCTTTGCATTACTGTGATTATCGTAATTTTTAGATTTTTGGGACATATGACTTGTTTGAAAAATGCTTGTTATGGTGGGGAATGATTAAGTGAAATATTTCGAACATACGCNTTTTGGGACATATGACTTGTTTGAAAAATGCTTGTTATGGTGGGGAATGATTAAGTGAAATATTTCGAACATACGCCATTGATTTACTATGTCGTCACAGAAAACCAAGTCTGAGACACAAAGAACGAACACAACCAACTATCCGAGCGTAGCTGTAATACAAAGGAATTTTGTGAGATAAATAACAAATAGAAAAAAAAGCAATTACAAAACGAATTGGCAAACGTTTTTTTTTTTTTTTTTTTTCAAGTGAAAACTAAAATTAAGACAGCACGTTTGTTACGGCCTGTAAGGGTAATGGATGCACCGTGTTCCTGGAAGAGGTCGGTGGGTGGTGAGTTTAAGGGTTGTTTTACTGCGGCGCCCTGGAGGCAAGAAGTCGCTTCTCTACGCCTATTCCAACCCCCTTGGTTCCCCTCTCTCTCCCCTCTAACTGCTTGTAACCTCGACGCTAAATGTCGCATGAATGCCGCGGGGATGTAACTATTTTTACGCCAGCTTCGCGGTCTGTAAATAAAATAATCCCTTCTTTACCGGGCGGCTGGATGTCGGCAGCAGAAGCAGTGAAGCACCCCCTCGCCACCCCCGCCTTCTTAACTTCTCCAGGCTACACTTCGGCTCCAATGACCACTATTGTTTTTTACGACCGCTAATGCAATATCGCTTTACGGCGGCCCGCGGGGGTAACTGCCCCTTGCAGTCGTAGTTCCGAACACGAAATGAAGTCTTTCTCCGCCATCCTGCGCGAGAGAACACGTGTAGTGGTGGAGCCTCTCGCGAAGGGGGGAAGGGTGGGGGTACTTTTAAGATCTCGCGCGAGGCTTACGAGTTAATAAATAAGCTCTTTATGAAAATATTAAAAACCCAGACTCTGCCCCCCCCCCCCNCCCCCAACCCAGTTACCCTACAATCCTCACCAGTAAGGTCGAACACAAACACACTTAGCAAACATTAATTTTTTATTCCTTTTAAAAACACTGGCAGCTAGCTCTAGGCCCAGGAAAGAAGGGAGGAAGAATGGTATAATGGAAGCAAAGTAACGTAGCCCGGGGCATATTTCCTTATAAATGCTTCAGAACAGAATTTAATTACTAAAAAAAACCGCACGCTCCTGTGAAACCTTTTTTTTCAGCCCCTCTACTGGGTACTTTCTCGCGAACCTTTCTGACCTGCGACCCTTGCAAGGGTCAGTACCCCCTCCTCTTATCAACTGTTCTCGTGACTCGTCCCACGCACGTGACATTCCACCAGAGATTAGAGAAAGTACAGGTGGAACATTAGCAGGCCGTAGTGTGGCCAAGAGAGCATTGTTTATTCAGGTTACAATATGGTGGCGTTTGTTTTTTAATGAGATCAGCTGTTTCTGTTGACACTCGTGAATTGTGTTTTGTATCGCTTTTAGCAAGTTCGATGACTCCAATATCACCGCCACAATTATGCTAGTACCTATAACCTTGCCCAAAGTATTTCGGCGGTATATTCCTTATTGTAAATTAGGTAAAGGATTATATATNAATACGACTTGGCTAAGCCCAAATGCTAAAGGAGATATTCACAATTGAAAACAAATTTAAAAAACTGTATTTTTGTAGAAACAATTACAAAAGTTATGAAATCCAATTGCAAATGCCTGGCCAGTATTTTATGTTAACGAGATTTTAAGCCAAGTGCATAACAGAGGTGGCCACCTTATTGCATACAACTAGTTACCTTTAGGTTTGCGGCATTTTGGTGGTTTTATTGAATGGCACGCCCTAATTAACAAAAGTGGTGGGTTTGTTGCAACTGCATTTTCCCACTGAAATGCACAAAAGATTCCAGTAGCAGCAGTAAAACGCCTGACACATAGGCAATGCTGTGTGCATGTTGAGGTAATATTGTAAGCACATTTCATTGAAAATTACCGAGAGCCAAAACCAAAATGTATAACGGTAGAGGGCTTAGCTCACAATGCTCAGTAAGACANTTTCATTGAAAATTACCGAGAGCCAAAACCAAAATGTATAACGGTAGAGGGCTTAGCTCACAATGCTCAGTAAGACAGCAACATTTTTTTGTATTCTATATAGACTATTTTGTATAATCCTTTATGTCAAACCTGGAGGAAAGAATGTTATACATGATGAGAGAATAACCACCTCTTAATATTTTTGGACAAAGCAGGGGGAACGGGGAGAAAAGGTATTTAGTGTCTTACATGGTTGATGATTTCATGTTTCCTCAAATATTTTGCAAAGCGACAATTCACGAACTCTAAAATATATTTAATGTGAATTTTCAAACATCCGGTACTTAAAAGTTGATTAGGAATGATTTATCTTTCAAGATACCAGCTTTGTGGCAGTAGCCTGTAATGGGTATATTTCCACAAAATATTTTAGTTTCCACAAATACTCAAATCCAGTCAGATTTGCACAGAAATTTATGGCAGTAAACTTCAATGTTTACATTAAGTAGACAGAGTAACCCATATCGTCAAGATTTACCATTATCAAATGTTTGTACATTCGTAGCAATGTTTTCTGTGTTCATTTGATGGTCTATCTCTAGAATATAGCAACAGCTATTTTGGTCTTCTGTACTGTACAGCAGTGGATATGTCACTTTATCTTCACGTCTTCTTATTGTAAATGCACATTTGGTATTTTTGAGAATCACCTTGCAAGTTACGTACAGTCGGTGTGTGCAGACTAACTTGCAAATACATGCCACAACCTTTTAAGAGTGAACATATAAAGCACTCCGATATACTTTATTTTCCAATTAATAGTCTGAAACATTTGAATCCTCACCTGTCAATTGCAACACCAATCTGCGACATAATGCATATTCAGACATTTCACAATTTACTTTAGCATCTTCNCCTCACCTGTCAATTGCAACACCAATCTGCGACATAATGCATATTCAGACATTTCACAATTTACTTTAGCATCTTCTAAATTTGTATTGTCAGCATTTTCAAGCAACTGAAAAATATTTTTACACATTACCTTAAACCAGGGTTACATTGCAACTGCAAAGGTAACTCTGCATTATTCAAAATGCTTGTTTTGGCACCATTTTGTGGAAGGAATATCAAGTTTGACCTGGACAGATAAAATTCTCAGTTTGAAATGATCAGCTGCAGTTCAATGTTCACTTTCCAAATGGCAAAAAAAATTCTATGTACGNACTTTCCAAATGGCAAAAAAAATTCTATGTACATTTTCTAAATTGCAATATCTAAACTTTCTGAGCTGTGTTAGGTTACCCCTGCAGGTGCAAAATAACCCTTGTTTATAGTAATTAGATTGAATTTGACTTGCCTTTTATTTCTTTTTACAATATATTGGATTTGAAAATTGCAGTATGTGTAGATCAAATATTATTCAGTCTAGGCCTACCTTCACTTTTTTTTTAACCTTTGGTTGAAACACTGCAACCCAGCAGGTGATTGTGGTATTTTGCTGGAAATGCTACTAGCATCATGGAGGCACGTCTGTCGTGCTTAAAGTCCACTGGAAATCTGTAGTTACTAGGTAGTAGATTACTGTTTAAGACATGACCTAGCACAAGATACACATAACACCATATACTCGACACACTGCAGATCCGTGCGCCCAAGGAGCAAACCAGGAAGCTGTGCTTGAATCCCTGGTGGTGATTGTGAATGTACAACTAGATATAAAATCATAGAATTTGACTTCCACCTTATTGCCTGTTGTACAAGGTCAAAACTTCTCAATTCAAGGTGGTGACCAAATGTTTCATTTTGACAAGCTAAAAATAAATTAGTATTGATTCTAAATTGTATGTATGTGTGTGACAGTGTGACTGTTACATGCATACCTTTCTTCCTGTAAGTGACATCACCATCAGATGGGGTAGGCTGCAATAGACTAAATAAGCTGGTGGCTGAAGCACAAAAATCACACTAAATAAAGAAAAAATGTTAGAGAGGCAAACGTTTTATGCATACACAGTAAATTGTTTGATTGGACCCCATATATGCTGTATTGTGTAAATCATTAGTTAAATATAGCCAAGTTGTTAGTCTTGACCCGATTCATCATTATTCATTCCAAAATGTAATCAATTAAATTAGTAGAAGTTGGCAGGTACAATCCCAAGTACTTGTGAAAACAAGCAGTGTTTATCATTTCACTTTGTCTAAAGGCATTCTAAATTAAGANCCTCACCTGTCAATTGCAACACCAATCTGCGACATAATGCATATTCAGACATTTCACAATTTACTTTAGCATCTTCCAAATTTGTACTGTCAGCATTTTCAAGCAACTGAAAAATATTTTTAAACATTACCTTAAACCAGGGTTACATTGCACCTGCAAAGGTAACTCTGCATGATTCCAAATGCCTTTTTTCGGTACCATTTCGTGGAAGAAATATCAAGTTTGACCTGGACAGATAAAATTCTCAGTTTGAAATGCTCAGCTGCAGTTCAATGTTCACTTTCCAAATGGCAAAAAAAATTCTATGTACATTTTCTAAATTGCAATATCTAAACTTTCTGAGCTGTGTTAGGTTACCCCTGCAGGTGCAAAATAACCCTTGTTTATAGTAATTAGATTGAATTTGACTTGCCTTTTATTTCTTTTTACAATATATTGGATTTGAAAATTGCAGTATGTGTAGATCAAATATTATTCAGTCTAGGCCTACCTTCACTTTTTTTTTAACCTTTGGTTGAAACACTGCAACCCAGCAGGTGATTGTGGTATTTTGCTGGAAATGCTACTAGCATCATGGAGGCACGTCTGTCGTGCTTAAAGTCCACTGGAAATCTGTAGTTACTAGGTAGTAGATTACTGTTTAAGACATGACCTAGCACAAGATACACATAACACCATATACTCGACACACTGCAGATCCGTGCGCCCAAGGAGCAAACCAGGAAGCTGTGCTTGAATCCCTGGTGGTGATTGTGAATGTACAACTAGATATAAAGTCATAGAATTTGACTTCCACCTTATTGCCTGTCGTACAAGGTCAAAACTTCTCAATTCAAGGTGGTGACCAAATGTTTCATTTTGACAAGCTAAAAATAAATTAGTATTGATTCTAAATTGTATGTATGTGTGTGACAGTGTGACTGTTACAGGCATACCTTTCTTCCTGTAAGTGACATCACCATCAGATGGGGTAGGCTGCAATAGACTAAATAAGCTGGTGGCTGAAGCACAAAAATCACACTAAATAAAGAAAAAATGTTAGAGAGGCAAACGTTTTATGCATACACAGTAAATTGTTTGATTGGACCCCATATATGCTGTATTGTGTAAATCATTAGTTAAATATAGCCAAGTTGTTAGTTTTGACCCGATTCATCATTATTCATTCCAAAATGTAATCAATTAAATTAGTAGAGGTTGGCGGGTACAATCCCAAGTACTTGTGAAAACAAGCAGTGTTTATCATTTCACTTTGTCTAAAGGCATTCTAAATTAAGANAGGTACAATCCCAAGTACTTGTGAAAACAAGCAGTGTTTATCATTTCACTTTGTCTAAAGGCATTCTAAATTAAGAGGGTAGAGATATTGATTTAAACTGAGGGCAGCATCTAGCCGAAAATTAAACGTTTTTCACTTCATCCAAGATGTATCAGTTCACTACTATATGCATTATGCATGCAAATGTCGTATTAGATAATAGGGTGACAGGCTGCTGTATTTTGAGACATTCTCATAAGATATTTCATTCAACAATATAAGGAATTCCCCTATGTTATGTCACACCTTTTCCTTCCTTGAAGTTGTGGTTATCCCAGTCAAATATAATTTAAAAAATACGATACTGGTTCATCCTCATCTTTGTGCACTGACTGAACGATTTACAGTGTCGCTATAAAATATCCAGATTCTCCCATACCTTTAAATTCTTTCATCAGAAATATAAATAATTTGTATGTAATGACGTGTAGATGTTACGCCTTGCAAACTATCTACATGGCATGAGAACCTTACTTAGCCTATAGGCAGACCAAGGCAGGGCTCAGACATTACCTCGCTGCATATTGTGTCCCAGGTCCTTGACGTAAGTTGTCTCCTAACGCAGTTTCTCGCAACTCGAGTTTGCCTATTTTTTCGAACATGATGGTAGATGTTACTTTATCAGTATTGGCATTACAAAATGCCACAGTTGTAAGAACTATAAAATACTCTCTCAGATCAAAACAAGTAGACCCAAGGTCTATAAAATATTACAAAAGGCATTTAATCTTTATCTTGAATTTACACTGGTCAAAATAACAAGGAAACAAGAACACGGTAACTTAAAATAAAATGTGCATTGTACTAAATAACTTCTTGCACCATGTTCATAGTATATTTGTTTCTTCAATAATGTACAAATATAATACAATTATATTAAGATTAACAATTCAAAACTAATACAAGTTAAAATGCAGTTAACTTAACAAAATAATTAAGTGGACAGAAAACGTATTTATTTCAAAATTATAAAATATTTTGACATGATGAAATACAAACTGCCTGTTTGACAGTTTANGACAGAAAACGTATTTATTTCAAAATTATAAAATATTTTGACATGATGAAATACAAACTGCCTGTTTGACAGTTTAACAAATGGCAATTTCTAATGAGAGTCCAATATTCTTAAAATGAAACGATATTGTAGTTGGTAGCATTGGTGGTTTTAAAACGTTAAACCAGAGGTATGTACTTCAGAGGTGAATCACTGACGTTAGATAAATCACTATACAAAATTCTTAAACTTTCAATACATATAATGAAACCAAAAAGCCTGTTTTCCGGAATGAGTTAATTATTGATATGCCATTTAATTTCAAATTACGTANGACAGAAAACGTATTTATTTCAAAATTATAAAATATTTTGACATGATGAAATACAAACTGCCTGTTTGACAGTTTAGCAAATGGCAATTTCTAATGAGAGTCCAATATTCTTAAAATGAAACGATATTGTAGTTGGTAGCATTGGTGGTTTTAAAACGTTAAACCAGAGGTATGTACTTCAGAGGTGAATCACTGACGTTCGATAAATCACTATACAAAATTCTTAAACTTTCAATGCATATAATGAAACCAAAAAGCCTGTTTTCCGGAATGAGTTAATTATTGATATGCCATTTAATTTCAAATTACGTANGCATATAATGAAACCAAAAAGCCTGTTTTCCGGAATGAGTTAATTATTGATATGCCATTTAATTTCAAATTACGTAGGTACTGCTCAGCTTAATTTAATAATTGAAACACCTTAATATGATTTTTTTTCACAGACAGGTTTCTTGAAATCGAATTGCCGTATGTTCTTTGAATTTAAAATATAAAATATGTTATTCAAGATCTTAACAAATCTTACTGTGTTTGCTGACCCTTCAAACTGNTCTTTGAATTTAAAATATAAAATATGTTATTCAAGATCTTAACAAATCTTACTGTGTTTGCTGACCCTTCAAACTGCGTGTCTCCAATCGAGCGTGATAAAAATTGTGTAGCACCTACTACTGAGCGGCTTAACAGTTGTGCAGCCAAACTAACTTTCATTTTCTGATTTTGGTAGAAAATGTTGGGTGACTTGAGTTTATTTCCTAAATGCAAGCCNTCTTTGAATTTAAAATATAAAATATGTTATTCAAGATCTTAACAAATCTTACTGTGTTTGCTGACCCTTCAAACTGTGTGTCTCCAATCGAGTGTGATAAAAATTGTGTAGCATCTACTACTGAGCGGCTTAACAGTTGTGTAGCCAAACTAACTTTCATTTTCTGATTTTGGTAGAAAATGTTGGGTGACTTGAGTTTATTTCCTAAATGCAAGCCTTTCTGCTCCTGGATTTGATGCAGCTTCTCAAAATAATCCCACGAAATAATCTCACCATTGTCATAAACTAACACAAGTTTATCCCCTAACGCATTCCGCGAAAGCTTTACCATGTCGCTAGAGTCAGGAAATATTACTATTATATGTTCAGTCTTGTGGGATGAACCAAGTTTTTTAAAGGTTTACTTGTATTCAAGGAAAAACCCAACAACTTTGCCATACTAAAACTTGTGGAGGTTCCATCAAACGTTATGGAAACAACACGCACTCCACTCTCAGCTGCCAGTTTTACACACTGCAAAATTAGGTTAGCTTTTTTCTCTGTATTTACACCATCAGTTAAAAAGTATCCAACAGGCCCTTTCCATGACCCGTTTACAGCGACTAGCGTAAAGACTAATGCTTCCTTGACTAATTGTCTGTCATCACTATCGACACCAGTTCCCGCCTCCACAAGTCCATAGTAACTGTGCCCGTCATATTCGACATGTTTTCTCAAAGCCATTTCATCGAAAACAAGGGAGTACACCACCTCATGACTCTGGAATGTTCTAATTTTCACGGCTTCAAATGCTTCAGCTGTGAAACATGGTTATCCGTCAACACAACTGTACCATCTGCCTATTGTCTTGGGGTGAGGCAAGCACGAATTGTTTTTTTTTTCCTCACGTAACAATATGCACGCGAAGAATAATAGTGGAGCGTTATTGCAAATATCCGCAATTCCTGGCTGTATGTTCTAGGAACACCTGTGTTCGCTGGCATTGCTAGCTGTCTCTTGAGGAGCTCATTATTTTAACTAGTAATGCTCATTAATAAACACATATAAGACTTGTTTTTCAAACTTTCAATTACATTATCTAAATGAGCTGTCTTCTTTCCTAACCGCCTATTTTTTTGCTGCAAAGTTTTCAGCCTCCTTTTATAGCGTCTTCTCATTTCATATAGTTTCGACTGGATACGCTGCTTACTTGGACTCGTAAATTTACCAGGAGAAACTGATGCACTCTGGTTACACTTAATTCCCCTTTCAGGTGGATCATGAGACATCTTTTTTGCTGGGATCTCTTCCTCTCCACTGCCCAGCAGAAGAAGGGCAGTATCACTTTCTTGGGACCGTGGTAATGTTTTGATAAGTTAAGTTTCAGATTCCATGTACCGTCAGCAAATACGCAGTATTTAATGCAGATATAGACACGATAAGCAAAAATGTGCGTACACCTGTGTTCCCATATTGGTCGTAAAAGTCTAGAATTACTAACCATTTAGGCTCTAAGCCCTCAGATCTCCATTGCAGTATACCAAACCTAATTAACTAACCCGCTATAAATAAATGTAGCATTTTTGGCTGTGTACACAAGTTTGTGAGTGGTAGCACGTCTGGTTGGATACATGGAATCAAAATGCACAATACAGTTTATCAGAAATTTACTGTACCATTTATTTGAACAAGACCTGTATACGTCATCATTACTACAATGCAGTCACTGTAACAATCCCAGTCAAAGAAGCAAGTGGGCCGAGTAAGAAAAATGTGTCTACCATGCAACTTGGGTAACTACAAATGAATTACTTATAAAATGTTTTCTGTTCAATGCAACATCATGGCAACAGCGAAATAGCATTTCCAAATTATAGTAATTTGACATTTACCACTTTTGTGTTGCAGGTTGTATAAAATGATGATAATAGTGCAGAATCTTATATTTTTTCAAGAACTGAAAGTACTAGTCCGAAGATGATTGGTATGGATGTTATTTCTATTACTGCATCGCAATGCACAAAGAGCTTTGTAATATTTTGTATGGTTGCATTATTCAGAATATTTTAGTTGTATCATGGGGCATAACATCCTAATGCAGTAGCTGACGCCTGTCTATGAGTGATATGTTACAGCACTGGCTGTGTAAACAATGAGCCTTGATATTAATGAAGAGAGCTGGTAAGCATTATGCAATTTTAATTTCAACTAGCATTGTGATTGCTGGAGTTGGATGGGAAGAATAGTGTTGCACTAGCTTTCGGTGCATTTTTGAATATCCATGAAAGAATAATTAAGTGTGCAAGTTCGGGCATTTTGAGGGATGATATCTTCTATGCAGAGGGTGTTCTCTGGACGTTTACAAACAATTTTCGAATTTTAATTAGATTGTGCTTTAGGTGGAGTGTTAGTGTGACTCATAAAACATATTTCCCTTTGAATCCCTCTCCAGTGTGGATTTTTTTTGGGAATAATACAATAATACGCCCATGCATGCTAGTGATTGGAGTGCGGAGGGCAACATCTATTTACCTGCTTCATACAAAGAAGGTAAACAACGGATATGAAGGCACTAAATGGACGCTTGACTCGTTCTCCAGGAAGCAGAGTGGCAGTGCATGTTACCCATTTTATGAAGTTAGATGCAATATCTTTTATATATTTTGATGAATTTATTTTGCAGTCGGTATGTTTCTAACCTGCAATTTGCTTTATTTTCATAACCCTCCACACTATGGCACAACTTGCAATGTCGACTTCAACAATACGCCCAGGCGGAAATGAACCAGCTGTCCAAAAAACATCGTTTTCAGAATATTTTCTTTTTCTAATCTTCGGAAAGTCGCTTAAGTAAAGAACTAGCCTAATTCTGAAAAGCCAAAGAATGAACCATGTCTGTGGGCATTAAATGCTGGAGCATTGTGAATCAAGGTAGCTACCGCCTAGGTTCTATCCTAGAGATATTCCAAAAGATTACCTATGACTGTATCTGACAAGTATCACGTCACAAAAATGTAGGACCTTTTTAAATTATTGTTTAAAAAAATATATATTTTTGGTTTTTGGTTTTTTCTCATGTCAACTTTTTCCAGAAGTCCTAGCTGGACTTCTGTGATTCACCAATTGGTGCCTATTTTCTGTTAATATGGCCAACATAAATTCACACTATGGCAAGCAGTTTGTAATGAACATGACAGTATTGCTTTCAAAACAATTTTTTAGTCCCTTTATGTTTTTTAAAGTTTTTGAGCCACTATTTTTAAAGTTACAGCTCTACCCACGATTACGTTCATCATTAGGTGCGAATTGTAATCCCTAATTAATGTTTCTGGGAACTTTCTTTACTTGTTTGGCAATTAGACCGCCAAAAAGTAACTTACATACAACAGACAGAATGGACCAAGTCTAGCGTCTAGCCCCACCAGGCTCGGGATTATTGGTTGATACATACTTGTGAAATGTTATTTTATTATCCTTTTCAAACTCCAATTACTTTGCTCCCTTTCTTGTATTCCTGTTGGTACACCCGTACGCTACACAGGATGACATTTATCTTCAGTTTTCCAGGCGAATATTGAAGCTGAAGTCCATTTCACTACAGCAAATTACACAGGTGAAAAACTTCTAGGTGTAATTAGGCATCACGTGATATTAGGAACGAAAACTGAACACCTGCTGTGTATCGTACCTATTACCTTCAAGTGACAAGAATGTGCTTAATAAAAACGAAACAGTTTTGTGTCAGCCGCTATGCAACTCTTATGAGAAAACACATCTTTCTACAGGTTTCAATATGGTGGGCGTCTACTTCTCCCTTCTGTCTCTAGGATTCAAACCACCCGCCCAAAAATACACATCATGTTCCATGTGTACTTTCTCTAATTTCTGCATTTCGCCTGCGGTGTTTGCTTCATGTTGGTATTCCTGCTCGGCTCGCGACCCTGCTTTTTTACGTCTCTCATTCCCAGCTTTGGCTTGGTTCCGTGGAAACTCAACGTTGTAGCTACAGGGAGGTCGTTCAGCTGAAAAAAAAAACGGACTGAGCTTCTAATTATTGCGCATTCTTAACAACAAAGCTTTGCTGCTGGTGTTAATTTAACGTNATCATGGGGCATAACATCCTAATGCAGTAGCTGACGCCTGTCTATGAGTGATATGTTACAGCACTGGCTGTGTAAATAATGAGCCTTGATATTAATGAAGAGAGCTGGTAAGCATTATGCAATTTTCATTTCAACTAGCATTGTGATTGCTGGAGTTGGATGGGAAGAATAGTGGTGCACTAGCTTTCGGTGCATTTTTGAATATCCATGAAAGAATAATTAAGTGTGCAAGTTCGGGCATTTTGAGGGATGATATCTTCTATGCAGAGGGTGTTCTCTGGACGTTTACAAATAATTTTCGAATTTTAATTAGATTGTGCTTTAGGTGGAGTGTTAGTGTGACTCATACAACATATTTCCCTTTGAATCCCTCCCCATTGTGGATTTCTTTGAGAATAATACAATAATACGCCTATGCGTGCTAGTGATTGGAGTGCGGAGGGCCACATCTATTTACCTGCTTCATACAAAGAAGGTAAACAACGGATATGAAGGCACTAAATGGACGCTTGACTCGTGCTCCAGGAAGCAGAGTGGCAGTGGATGTTACCCATTTTATGAAGTTAGATGCAATATCTTTTATATATTTTGATGAATTTATTTTGCAGTCGGTATGTTTCTAACCTGCAATTTGCTTTATTTTCATAACCCTCCACACTATGGCACAACTTGCAATGTCGACTTCAACAATACGCCCANACCTGCAATTTGCTTTATTTTCATAACCCTCCACACTATGGCACAACTTGCAATGTCGACTTCAACAATACGCCCATGCGGAAATGAACCAGCTGTCCACAAACACCGTTTTCAGAATATTTTCTTTTTCTAATCTTCGGAAAGTTGCTTAAGTAAAGAACTAGCCTAATTCTGAAAAGCCAAAGAATGCACCATGTCTGTGGGCATAAAATGCTGGAGCATTGTGAATCAAGGTAGCTACCGCCTAGGTTCTATCCTAGAGATATTCCAAAATATTACCTGTGACTGTATCTAACGAGTATCACGTCACAAAAATGTAGGACCTTTTTAAATTATTGTTTAAAAAAATATATATTTTTTGTTTTTGGTTTTTTCTCATGTCAACTTTTTCCAGAAGTCCTAGCTGGACTTCTGTGGTTCACCCATTAGTGCCTATTTTCTGTTAATATGGCCAACATAAATTCACACTATGGCAAGCAGTTTGTAATGAACATGACAGTATTGCTTTCAAAACAATTTTTTAGTCCCTTTATGTTTTTTAAAGTTTTTGAGCGACTATTTTTAAAGTTACAGCTCTACCCACGATTACGTTCATCATTAGGTGCGAATTGTAATCCCTAATTAATGTTTCTGGGAACTTTCTTTACTTGTTTGGAAATTAGACCGCCAAAAAGTAACTTACATACAACAGACAGAATGGACCAAGTCTAGCGTCTAGCCCCACCAGGCTCGGGATTATTGGTTGATACATACTTGTGAAATGTTATTTTATTATCCTTTTCAAACTCCAATTACTTTGCTCCCTTTCTTGTATTCCTGTTGGTACACCCGTACGCTACACAGGATTACATTTATCTTCAGTTTTCCAGGCGAATATTGAAGCTGAAGTCCATTTCACTACAGCAAATTACACAGGTGAAAAACTTCTAGGTGTAATTAGGCATCACGTGATATTAGGAACGAAAACTGAACACCTGCTGTGTATCGTACCTATTACCTTCAAATGACAAGAATGTGCTTAATAAAAACGAAACAGTTTTGTGTCAGCCGCTATGCAACTCTTATGGGAAAACACATCTTTCTACAGGTTTCAATATGGTGGGCGTCTACTTCTCCCTTCTGTCTCTAGGATTCAAACCACCCGCCCAAAAATACACATCATGTTCCATGTGTACTTTCTCTAATCTCTGCATTTCGCCTGCGGTGTTTGCTTCATGTTGGTATTCCTGCTCGGCTCGCGACCCTGCTTTTTTACGTCTCTCATTCCCAGCTTTGGCTTGGTTCCGTGGAAACTCAACGTTGTAGCTACAGGGAGGTCGCTCAGCTGAAGAAAAAAAACGGACTGAGCTTCTAATTATTGCGCATTCTTAACAACAAAGCTTTGCTGCTGGTGTTAATTTAACGTGCCGCGAATGCTTTCATTTTATTTTAATTACCCGTGTCGTTTCATTAATAAAGACCCTACTGCCTGATGTTCTATCATCGCACAATCCTGAAACGTCTCATTCCTTTGAAAACACGAGCATAGGTCATTAGTTCATCGGCTGCTGCCACAGACGTGGCTTACACACCTGTTCGACTCCGACACGCAGATTTAAGAGTGATTAGGACGCAAATTAATGCTCAACACGTTAATTAAAATCTGCAGGTTTTTTTTAAAGCTAGTACACAGCAAAAACTAAGACAAGGCATTTATTTTTAAAGGAAGTAACGCATTTTTGCTGAGTGTTTACTGACGACTTAAACTGGTATATTTCATTGTGGGAACAAACATGATGCTATAGGCTGTTCACGTTTAATTGAGCAGTTTTTGATATAAACCTTTGAGAAATGCCACTGTCCNAGTGTTTACTGACGACTTAAACTGGTATATTTCATTGTGGGAACAAACATGATGCTATAGGCTGTTCACGTTTAATTGAGCAGTTTTTGATATAAACCTTTGAGAAATGCCACTGTCCCGACCTGCATACATATTAACGGGTACGCTGACTGGCGTGCGCCAAGTAAAGTTGGTAACGACAGAAGGAAAGTAGTTCCATGTATTACCGTTGAATAAAGTGTTAGGTAGGCATTTGTGAATGCTTGAATCATTTCTTCTGTTTTTAATACATATAAATGTACGTTTTATAATTTGTTTTGCAAATATTTACATTTCTAATCATTTCAACAGTTTCTCTTGACCGACGCATGAATAAAGAGACCAGGTCGATGACAATGTAATTTTACGTATGGTGGAATAATACGCACTGTGCATATAAGTAGATATTAAGTAGTGCTTTCACAACGGCTCAGTTTACCATAAACAGTCTATAAAATAATTAAATATAATATTTATGCCTGCCATTCATAATTACAGGTAGATGAAATCTACTATAAGTTTTTCTACTTACAACAGCTAACTCAATCTGTCACACATTCCTTTAGTAGGTATAGTGGTACACTCATGTAATATTTGTGTGTGTGTTGTATTTGCGTTGTACGTTCTTTCTGCTTGGTGAAAGCTTGCTGTTATCACCGTCAATCACTCAGGTGTTACCACTACCACTCATGAATGGAGGTTACAGAATATTTCACAAACATGGCACCCACAATGAAGAAGCTCAATATCACTGGACACTGATTCATTGCTGTGGACAGTACCTGCCGTAAATGTCATTCATTTGGCAGCGTTTGCATTACAGTCCATTCACGGTCACTTTTAACTTTTCTGAAGCCCTGTTAAGTATCTGTTTTCAGGCTGTTACTCCTCCTCCTCCAAACAAAGCTTCACTAAAACAAGAAAACTGCACCTAAGTGATAACGCACCGCATTCGTGCGCGGTCAGTAATATTTCGCAAGAGAACTATTTTTTACTAGGCGTAACCAACACACATATTTTCTCACTGTTTTTATTCATATTAATTATAAACAAGAGGTTAACCCATTCTGACCCACTGTACATAATTGTGTACATTACGCACGTGATGGTAATTTTGGTCTGTACTGTACACTGCGAAGCTCAGTGACCAATGATCTTACCTGTGGGTAAATGATTTGCAAACCGCCTTACTGGTCTAGGTCATAATAGGTTCATATAACTGTAGCCGAGCGTACAGCCTATAACACACTGACTGTGACAACGAAACAAGTGTTGTATCTACTTTAGTACAGGACGCATCATAAATTTTTTTTGTTTGCCACACCTGAAAGCATAAATTAAAGTGGGTCTGTAAAGGTTAAGGAAAAGTAAGATAATTTTACATTACCAGAAGTATAAAACTCTTGTGAAACATTAGGTGTGTAGGAAACAACCAAACACATCGTACATGGGGTGATTTTTTCAAAGGTTTTTCATTGAAAACGAGTGAACATATTGCGAATAGACTATACTGGTGGCACGGTCACTGAACGGGTTAGCAAACGTATGCTAGCGACAATCGAACGCCTTCCGTAGCACTGAGACACCATAGGGCTGTGTTCATCATTCTCCCGTAATCCTACAGGGAGTGTCGGATGTCCGGCGGTCCTGTCACTAAACTGACGAAGACGCAAAGGCAGTCCACGGTAAAGTGAACACTTTCGAAATCAACCTCTGAAAAATATCACTTTTCATGACCACATGTATACTACAGTACACATGGCCAAGCAGGCTTCTATTATAAAAAAAATACTTTTAAAACATGACGCTGTGTTGTGAGTTTAATGTTTACATTTATGAACACTGGAAATTAGTATTACTTTATCGATGCAGGGGCCGCGGTGGCTGAGCGGTTAGACTGCTCGCCTCCCACCAAGGCGAACCGGGTTCAATCCCCGGTCGGGCCACTCCCGGATTTTTTTGAAAGAGAATCGTGCCGTACGATGCCGCTGGTCGGCGGATTTTTTCGAGGATCTCCCGTCTTCCCCGCCCTTGCATTCCAGCGCTGCTCCATTTTCACCTTGTTTCACCCGCATAGTCTCTCAAAACCTCGATGTTAAGAGCCGCCCAAATCTCTCAAATCAACTTGATCGATGCACATTACAGCACGATTTTATTTATGCGCTATTCACAATTACTTCCAACTTTTCTGAAGCCCTGATGAAGTTCTGCTTCTATGATATTCCATCGCCTCATAGAAACAAAGCTTATAAATTTACACCATAGAGTCAACGCACCGAATTCATGCGCATTCAGTATAATAAAATTTTGCGTAATAACTATTTCTTACTAGTCATTACCACGTATATTTTGTCTTTATTCATATAAGTCATAGATATATAAAATATTACAATTTAGTAATAAAATTTTAATAAAAATTCAATTTAATCAAAAATAAGTTACTTTTATGTTAACAAAAGCATAAAATGCTTTGATAAATTACATATTTAGGAAATAACCAAACACATCATACATAGGATGTGGTTTCAAAGGTTTGATTCGAAAAGTGTGATGAAACCGTCAATAGACTAGACTATATTGTTAATACATTTACATTCCTAACAATTTCCCCATTTTTGCTTTGATGGCGCATGAGTTAAGTGAATATGGCCATGTCAATGTTGATTTTACATATAGCGGAAAGATACACAATGAGAGGTAAAATAGATCTTAAACAGGGCTTTCTATAGTACTCAGCTAATCGTGAACAACTTAAACACGTTTTTAAGTATTACTAGAGATAATAGAAAATCGCGAAAAGGTTTTGAGCCAACAAATCTGCTATAACGCTCTAGCTGGTTTATTCTTTCATAATTTGATGAACAAGGTTTTGACTCGGTTAAGTTGTTTGCAGACCAATTACGAACGTTCTTTCTTATAGTATCAGAATCCTCATTGGCCCAGTGAAATAGTGGTAGTAGTTTTATGCATGCATGACAGCCAATAAGGAAAGAAAAACGTCGGCCATGTGTATAGTACGTTGAATCCTAGCAAGCAGTCAGCTTTTCCCGCGATAAATCATCATCTTTAATGATTGCCTGTTCGCATATAACAACGCGACGCGCCCGATATTGGGAAAAAGATGTCTAGTTTTACCTCGGATCCTCTTTCGCGGACTGGATATTTTTTATAGGTAATCGTATTAGGTACTTGTAACACTCGTCTGTCTCAATAAAACAAGTTTTAGCAATTATAAAAGCCATTAAGCTGTTTGTCTGCAGTGTAATAGCCTATTTTTCGGAGAGGACATACGTATATTTTACTGCTTAACTCATACAGATACGTAAGTCCCTGTATAAAATACTCTCGTAAAACACCCATTACGTCGCTCGAACACTTGTGATATAGACAAGTCAAAATAAACATAGACATCAGACTCTGTGGCTGCTGTCTTTTTATTGATGGACTGATGAAGCTAAAAGAAATAATAATAAGAACATAAATCCTGGTTTGGGAGGATGGAGAGCAATGGAAGAGAAGTTGGGTGTGCACTTGCCCATGACAAACCCCGCAATGTGGAGATTTATAACTTTGAATGCTGCCTATGTATTATTACGTCCATACTGAATTAAACTTAATTGCGTGGAGTTCGTCGTTACATTACATCTGTATTCTTCGAAGACATGGCGAAGAAATACTGTTTTGCCAGCAATTTTCTTAAGTTCTTCAGCAACGTGATATTACGCCAGCGACACTCAAAGTGTAAATTACTCAAATTAACATGTTCATTTGTATATTATTATACGTAGGAAAGAACATTTGATTGGGACACATTCAACTCTGCATTATATTGGCACCTAACTGTCAGTAGTGAACGTTTTTGAATATAGTAAGGGCCCGATGTTGTGTGAACCAATAGGAAGTTTACAAATGGGGATACAAAGAACAGCAGAACGGATGGCCATTCAGTCGTCAATATAAGCTATTAACTTCAAGATTGTCCTAATTGTCAGTAAATCTGTACCGCACTTAAAAGTGTTAAAAATATTGTGACGCTTTTTAAAGTGTCTTTAAGCTACTGATGTCTAGTCTGTTATTTCGTAAGACACAAGTCTTAGTATGTTTCTCAGTTGATTGAATAAGTTTTATTTCCAGGTAAAAAATGTGAATTAATTGTTGATTACTTTCTGAAGATGATTACGGAAGTGATAGTATTACGAGAAGTCAAGATAGAATCGTCTCTAAAACACAATTAAATGATGTTCTACACCCTAACAGAGCCACATTTTCAAACATTTATCTTAATCATAAGTAATGGAAAAAAATGATACAGATTGCGTGAAACTCTCTCCCTTAAGTGCCCTGCATTTTTCTCAGTTCTATTGAGCTTCTGCTTCCACAGCCGGTGCATTTATTCTACGTTAGCAAGGTTTTAAACATTACCAGTGATGTATATCTGGTGTATAATAAACCATTTTTCATATAATTTAAATATTTATTAATATAATTCATATGGTGACGTATTTTTAATTAAGAGCTTTAAAATTGTAATGTCATAATTACTAATTGAAACCTTTTACTGTATAATTGATATCTAATACTTTAATTTAATTTTTAAAGTACTTAATTTTTATTTTAAAAAATTAATTTATTATTAATTAAATTTGTATATATATAATTCCAATATATAATAATTGTAATTACATATTTATAGTTATTATTTACAATTATTTGAATAAAAAATAATATTCTGCTCAAAGCCTAAGTTTATAAACTAACAGCCTTAATTTAAAAATTAAATTTAGAAGTTAAATTTTGGAGCTTAAATTTAAAAATTGTATTTATAAGTCATTGGATAACCTTGAGTAAATAGTGTAAATTTATAAAATAAAAAAGGTAAAGAATAATTATATAATTTAAATACTAATATGATATGTTTTAAAATATATATTACTAGCTGACCCGGCAAACGTTGTTTTGCCATAAAAAGTATTTCTAGTGATTATAGTATTAGAAAAAAATAACTATAACTTATTGTAAGTGTGTGAGGATGTGGTATATAAGTGGAAGAGGCATGGAGCTCTGTGGACGATGACGGAATATAAAATTATATATTAATTTAATAAATATTAATAAAATGGAAATACAAACAATTACAGCTTTGCGATCAATAATAAAGTTAATTAAGAAGTACACTTAATTATTGAAAATATAATTGTAAACACGTCACTACTACGATCTGAGCACAAATGAATAAGAGAAAGGTTATTGTGTGAGAGAAAGTGGAGACCGGCTACTCCGTGCTGTGTCACTGGGAGACACCTGGTGGGAATAAATTGTAACCTAGATC
>NQII01002091.1:980-114902 GCA_002778355.1 Clitarchus hookeri | reverse complement strand
GTGCGAGGGGGTGGGGGTCCACCAAATGTCCCCTGAGACGTCAGCTAACTGGCTGAATACTGCAAGACGGCATGCGCACTCGACTTTCCTCTATCACGCGAACTCCTGCAAGTGCCAGGAGTGTAACACCGCAGAGGTAAGGCCAACCCCCTCCCCCGCTGTAAATGTCAGAAAAACTGCTATGATATTCACATAAATGTATTTCCGAATAACGTATAGTCAAACATAATCAACAAAATACATAACACTACAGCATAAAGTGAGTGAAGAGATTTGAGAGCCGATGAGGGTGAAATGAGGCGATAATGGACCAGAACCGGAATGCAAGGCCGGGGAAACTGGAAACCCCCGAGTAAACCTGCTGACCAGTGGCATCGTCCGGCACGATTCCCACATGCGAAAATCCGAGAACGCGCTTCGCCTTGGTGGAAGGCGAGCAGGCTAACCGCTCAGCCACCGCGGCCCCTTATTCCAACCGAGAAGTGTTTGGAACGTCATCCTGAGTATAGTTTATTTGCGATATCTTCACACTTTCAGAATGAGGCCTTTGAAAATTAACTCTATGTAAGACGTATTTGGTTGTTTTCAAAATATGTCCGGTATCGCAAGCGTTTTATCATTCTGTTAACATAAAAGTATCTCATTTTTGGTTATATTGAACTTTTATCTATAAATTGTAATTTTTAATTTCTAATAAATATGAATAAAAACCAGGAGAAAATATGTGTGTTGGCAACGCTTAGTAAGAAAACCTTCTGTTTTAATTGGTTAGTTACTGCAGAAATGCACGCGTATATATTTTGTATACATTGTACTTTATAAGGCAAACACTATTCTGCTTATTAATGCTTAACGAGTTTTATTTAAAGTGGAAATTCTCATAATATACCACTATATTAATATCTCTTCATGTACGTATTGACTTGAGGTAAATAGTGACATTGAAAAGAAAATGTTTTTCACACAAAGGTTGTCAGTATAAAGCAGTATTACATTTCACGGAACATGCTTTTCGCAGATAATACTTGAAATATCACTTTAATAATAATAAGAAATCACAAAAAGCAAATATTTTCCCAGTAAATTAAATTTTATCAATACAGCAACTCTCAAATAACTAAAAATGTTTAATTTTACATAGCAGAGACACATGCGAATTTCCGTTATCAGTCGCTACGTAAGGTCTACAAGCAAAATAGTTTTGTATTTATAAACAAAATGGCATGCGCTGCGCTTTTTAATATTCATAGTATTACTAGCTTGTAACAATGTTCCACGTGTAATATAATGTGTATAGTCATGTATAAAACGTTTGAGTATGAACTCATTTCCTATGTAGACGCCCATGAAATTTAGTCATCCTTCCGCAAAAATGTAAGCCGCTTTATAAATGTATAAATAACACTGTCGTGAAATGAGTAAACCCCTACGGTGTTTTGCAAAGTATGTTGGCACAAAAGATTTTCGCGGTTTTACTCTGTCTTTGATTAATGGCAAGTACATTTAACATTAAGAAATTTGGGAGGGGGAGGGGTAGTGTTGTGTGTAGTGTTGCAAGTTATTGCGAGGGGGAGGGGGTGAAGGGACGGTGACTGACTTGTTAGACTGCTCGCCCTCCACCAAGGTGAATCGGGTTCAATCCCCGTCCAGGTCATTCCAGATTTTGCAAGTAGGGATCGTGCCGGACGATGCCGCTGGTAGGCAGGTTTTCTCGGTGATCTCCCATTACCCCCGCCTTTCCATTCCGGCGCTGCTCCATTCTCACCTCATTCAACCCTCATCGGTTCTCAAGACCTCGTTGTTAAGAGCCGCCCATATCTCTCAACTCAACCCTAACGCTTAGTGACAGCCGTTTTTCACGAAAAGATTTTCTTTCTAATTGCATTTCAAAAACCAATAGCTACGGTCCATTTTTACGATTGTATGGTTTTGATTGCTACGCTTCTTAAATGCCTGCCCTCAAATATACTTTCTGTACCAGAGTAACAATTCTGACTGGCCCGGTCAGGAACTAGGAGAAACTTCTCACAACCAGCGGCGTAGCGTCACGCAGAGAAAAAGGTATTCTCCAGCCAACAAAAGACTTGTTTGTATTGGGCCAAACATATATTACAAACTAATTGTTCGTTTTTACCGGCCTTGGGGGGAGGGGAGGACATTCAGATCCACGTATGACTATTTTAAATAAGTATCTGCGCTACCAGACGTTCCCGTTTCAAAAGAGAGATAGAGAGGGAGAGAGAGAGAGAAGAGAAGAGAAGAGAGGAGAGAGACACACACACACACACACACACATGTCACCGCTCGCAACGTGCACCCAATAACGACTAAATGGAAACTGTCCAGATACCAACGTAGAATAGCAAAGCCTGGGTTTATTTTCGCGAAAGCCAGGCGCCGTTACCAGTGCCGGCGTACACCGGAGAACCAGTGAGCAACTAGCTAATGTTAGTAGTTAGCTGCAGCCCCAGTTCACAAGTAGCCTGCAGGTGGAAATCACGCAGCGGTACTTGCGCGGGTCGAACCCTGCCCTCGGGAAGCGCTGCGTCGTTGGCAGGTATCCCGTGACCCCGACTGATCCCACGTGACCATAAAAAGTCACGGGTAAAATAAAAAGGCACCGAAATACAATCACAGGATTTGCCGTGGGATGTTTTCAATACGGGCGATCGCTCGCCGCGGTTAATAAATATTCCTCTATCAATATTATTTTTCCTTCAGGGAATTTCACGGGGAAAAAAATATACTGGTATGAAATTGTAAAATTTGCTGTTGTGTCGTTAAGGCTGTTGCCTGGTTGAGAATTTGGTATAGTGAAATAAATGTTAATGAAATTCGGTTTTTTCGCGTTCCTGTTAAAATTAAGATATGTACCACCAGGGACTTTTTTTAAGCAGAAAAATACGTGCTTCTTTGCTATCGAAACTTTTTGTAACATATAGCATATTTCCTGGAAAGATCAGAAAACGTAATAATTAAATAAAACAGTACTGAAAAAATATTATTATATTTACTGTGATGCAGATATTGAGAGTATCATTTCTCACACTTAGGTTTTTGTTTCAAGTCAGAATTGGCTTCAAAAAATCGAATTTTACTATCATGTATTTTCCTTATACAAAATTCTCAACCAGGCAACAGCCCTAAGGGGCCCACCTACCTGGCTCTTGAAGTGTGCTGAAATCCGGGTTTATTTATGAAACAAGAAAACGTGCGGCAAACATTCTTGTCTACGAAAAGAAAAAAAGCTCTTCAAACTAGTTTTGCAGGGTACTTTCAAGACATCACGCATATTGGAAACATTATTTCAATCCTCTCCAACATGGGTCAAGCGAATTTTCCAGAATGCTGTTTCACAAAATATACGAACCGGATTCATGCGAAACTACGATAGAGGAATGCATTGGATTTTGGTGCAATGTCGCGTGCAATAAAATTATTAGGTCACCGCTTAACACTTTTAGGACTACGCTCGAGTGTAACCCGAGTAAAAATATTGTGAAAATGTATTTGTCATTGGAAAACAAAACTAGCATTTCCATGCAGTCGTTGTACTATCCGTGTTTAACTGGATCTTACAACAACTCTACATCTCAGTAACAATAACTTTCCTGACTACAAAAATATTTTTGTTACATCTCCGCAAAAGGACAGGTGTGATTGTAAAACATCTTACACAAATAAAAACATTTTATTGGGGCAAAATCAACTCAGCGCCTTAGTGGCTGATGACCAGCCAATAATGATCGTTGTAGAGTACAGTAGGCGTGTCCGCTGTCATGTTGGCCAATAGAACGACGGTGAGTGGGAACACACAGACCAATAGAACCGGTGTTCCTGCAGTGGTGGATATAAGTAGCTCACTTCTAACTTGTCTTGGTTGTCTGGTAAATCTCTGTTGACCTCAAAGAGTTGAAAAAGTCCCATAGTTCCAACGGTACGACGGGAATACAGCACGCGAGTCAAACAACTTTGCACGTAGATGCGATATCTCTACATGCGCCGGCCGTCATCGGCCTTAGAGCTTCGTCGCTTTTGGCCTTACACACACTAACACGCCCCTCACAAGGTGGCAGGCTTAATTTCTGGTTTTCGCAAATATGTTAATGTTGCAAACTCAGCAATTTGCAGTGCACGATGTAATCATGAAGAAAATATAACCAAGCAATTCAGAAAACCATCGCTAGGAACAGTGAAATTTCGCGAAAAGACGCTAAGACAAGTTATATTTCAAAACACTGTGTGGTTGTTTGCATTTCTCGATTGCTTACCTTAACATGTTACTCTTAGTACGCGAATCACTTTGGTTCACTGCCAGAGTTGTTGAATTCTAATTGGCGCTGCTAAAAACAGGAACGGCTTCTCATGGAGAGGGAGGGTGACCATTGGCAAAATAAAAATTTTATATTTTTGCTAAGAGTATTGAAGTATACCGTGTACTCATATTTTTTTTTTCGCGAAAAATCACTATCTCTAACCATTGCGCAACCCAATACCCGTGATGCTGGCTTCATTATTAGTACTGCCTGTTTTTTAGAAAGAAATTTTACTCACATGCAAGCCTGCAATGTCCATCGTACACGCCTGCAAACTTTTCTTCGATCATCGGGAAAGACGCTACCTTGTCGCGTTATAAGCTGGCACCAAGCATGACTCCACAGTACTCTACACATTGGAGCAGAGGTCATGTGTTCATTGTCTGCCGCCACATGTAGAACTCAAGGAACGAAGCTACCAGAGTGCTGAAATGATTGCTATTGGTCGTGAGTCCCGCAGGGCGTGTAAGTTGAGGGCCACCTGTTTTTCGCGTAAAGATTCCACGACTGGTTGTGCTCCAAAACACGTTAGTTCAGAACCAGTATCACGGTTGGATGATTTTAACGTTCGTGCGTCTAAGGCGTATGCCCGAGAATCACAGGCGTATAGTATCGGCGTAACCTAATTCTGATTGGGCTGTCAAGTAAGAAAATATCTTCTCTCAGAGACACGCCGCCAATAAGCAAAATAATACTGCTGGTATGCACGTACGATATTGAAATCTAGCAAGTGTGGAAAATTTATCGCGAAAAACAGGTGGCCCTATCAATAACATACGTGGAACTAACATATACATATATGTGTACCGTCTACCTTTGTACCGATTTATATAGGGAAATGGTAGGGTCTCTAGTTATCCACCTCCTGTGTGTGTGAGAAAAACATTTCTCCTCCAGGCTGGGCCAGTCAGAATTAAGTTACTCCGATTTTTATAATCCGTGATTTTCTGGTTGACACCTTAGATGCGTCACATCATTCAATCACGAAAGTGAATCTGAGCTACAGCCTTCTGTTTTGCAACTACTCCTGGAACTTTTTCTACGGAAAGCAGGTGCTCCTAATCATTACCAGTTGTAATGATCGATATTATCGATCATTACATCGATATTATCTATCTAGCTCCAGAAAAGTTTTTCTTTGACCCTGTGAATGAACGTGGGGTTCATGTAATACAAGGTTCAACTGCTACCTTATGCTGAGATCCCACGGTTTTCGCGAAAATAACCTGTATGCGGGATGGCCGTCAGCGCTGTACGTAGACACATACAAATTACATCTATGTATGTTTTATTGTGACGATGAGAAGTCATTTGCCAATCTAACCGTCTCGTTCAGGACTCGTACACTGCAGGGAATAACTCAGAGATTGGCGCCTACACAACTGCTACTTGACTGAGTAAAGGCGTCGTCCAGCCTTAGATGTTGAACGATGTCAAACATTTAGCTGCGAAATATTTTCAACAAAATTCATTGGCCGTACTTGCACATGTACAATCTGCATCATGTTCAAAAATTTTGGCGCTGGTACTCAAAGGTGTTGTTTGAACCCACTGCTCTTTCAAATGCCTTGATGTCACATTAAAGAAGTTTAGTTAACTCATTTGCATTTTTGAAGATACGTTAAGGATTCTTATTTTTGTTAGCTTTGCGCGGCAGCGTGAAAATTCTGTTAGACTTTACCTGATTTGGTCTCGCTGTCATTTATAAACCCAAATGTTGCAGTCGCGTTATGTTTCAAGTTCGCGGTATTATATCTCAGCCGTGCTTTCTTTGCGACGACTGTGCTCATTGACTCCATGCGTTCATTAATTAGAAGTGCAGAAACTACTACAGATCAGATTACCTATAAGGAAGACGTTTGATTGCACTGGGTATTGCCTCATCGCTAAGTACTACTACAGGCCATAACATTTTCATTCTTCGTGTGCAATTTGTACACTACCGTGGGCACCGTGAGTGGATGTCCGAATTGGTGTATATACTCTCTGCCCATGTGCACTCACTCGTGGACGTTATTGCACAGGAAGAGGATCTATTGCAGGTGTTGTACATAGTAAGGAATCAGTCTAAAGAAGGATGCATATTTACCGTCGCTCCAGCACCAGCCGTTAGGCCATTATATATGGAGACGGCGGGCGGGGTATCGGAATGCGCCCGATCCACGCGGATAGTCTCAGGCTAACACAACAGTTGGTCACACCCTAACCCGTACGTGTGACACTCGTGTACCTTCAATTTACTGCCACACATCGCTCTGAGATTGTTGCACTCAGACGCACTTTTGGTCTGGCCGGGGTGCATCGCTCCTGGGGCTTTTCCCACCGCCCCTATTGGCTGTCCAGGTAAACACCACAGAGTAGATAAGTACAACGAAACGAAAGGACGTGGCTGTTCTTTTTATTGGAGCATACTCATTCTCTGATTGGCAGCGCCCTAGCCATTGTCTTCCTTGCAGACTATATGATCTGTGGACGTCGCTACAGAAGCTCTACTTTACGGATGGTTGTCGCCAAAAAGTACTGAGCACTAAGCGCGTAGTTTATTGGTTGCTTAACACAAGCACGTCTCACCAAAATATTACTATAAGGTGTTCAAGTTATACTGAGCACTTTTGAAAGTCCTGCTTAAGATCTACTTGTATACACATTGTGTATTCCCCCATCATATGTAAAATTCACATTACCATGGGTCTGATCACTTTATTGATGCACTGCTCAAGTGAAACTGTTAAATTATTAGACATGTAAACATTTTACCAATTTGCTAAGGCTTACGGATATCTGCATTAAAAAAAAACAAATTAAGTTGTTTTTGTATTCAGAAATATTTACCTGACATTTTTAAGTGGACGTTAAAAAAATTGAACTACTTTCCCTGTGTAGTTTCCCAAGTTTACTGAGCACATGCCAGTCAGTGGGCCTGTTAAAATAAATGCAACTAGGGACAGCGACATTTTTGAAGGGTTGATTTCAAAAGTGCTCGGTTAACCGTGAACTGCATATAGGTTACAACACGCACAAATACAAACCAATATGGGACAGAAAGAGTTAACTGGCACGCCATAAGTTGGGACACCCGAATTTCGCGAAAAGATTTCAGCGCATGTTAGATTTCAATCTTCCCCTGGCATATCAGCAGTTTTATTTTTCTTATCGGTCGCGTGTCTTTGTGACGAAACTTTTTCTTGCTTGGCTGGCCAATCAGAATTAGGTTACTGCTGTAGTGTGCGTCCCGTGATTCGCGGGGGTACACCTTAGACGCGTAACGTAAATCATCCAATCACGAAAGTGGATCTGAACTAAAATGTTATGGAATTCAAGTGGTCATGAAATCTTTTCGCGAAATTCGGGTGTTTCCAACCCATGAGTATCGACAAACTGATGAAGGACGGTATGTAGAGTAGAGGGCATGTCCCGTGTAGTGGCTGGATACACAGCAAGGAGCATTAACTGTAATTACAGCGATGGCTATAAGTAGCTCGCCTCCACTGGTTTGTCTTCAACGCAAGCGATCGTGTGCCGCTGTGTAAGTGTTGGAAGCAGCTTTCGAAATTTTCTGGCTCGTATTTATCAGGCCTTGGAAGCGAGTTCTGTAATTGCTTTGGAAAACCATAACTTCCTTCAGCGCTGGCCTGCGTGGGCCCTGCAGCGGCAGCGGAAATGAGAGATCCCAGTATTTGCCGAGCAGCGAGAGCAATGCGGCGTTTCCTGTTCCGCCGATATTAGCGGCTAATTTCCGCGCCTCTGCCATGCCGCTTAGCAGGAGTTCGTAACGGTTCACGGTTTCCAACTCTTAAAAATGAGAGCTCGCACGAATAAATGTATACCCTATTTCGCACAGACTCTGTTATGTGAACACATATGCATATTAACAAACTGTAATCCTTTACAAAAGCCTGCAATTCTTTCGAATTATCCGTATCGTGAGGTGTCCTATAAATGTTACATGTTATGAAACAATTTAGTCGAAATAAAGTTATTTGTTCGAATAATTCTGTGGCACAGTACTTAACACTTTTAGGACTATGCCCGGATGCAAGCGGAGACAATGTGTTACGAAAATGTATTTTTTTTCTCTTGGGAATTAGCTTGGCAGTGATGTTATTGTATTTACTGTATAGGCTTTATGAGGCATAGCAAAAACGCTGCAACACATGAACATATATTTTTCTACATAAAAAAAAGTGGCGCCATTTTTTTTACAAATTAATCCTTTTTTTTTTTTTACACAATTTTTTTTGTTTTCATAATTTTTGCATGTTGAGATTAAAGTGCTAAACTAAATTTATTTGGTTATTTAATAAAGGAAAACTTTATTACAAATTTAGAAACAGGTATAGTTTCGTATTCTAAAACATACTTTCAATAAAATTTGTTTGGGAATATTTCAAACAATCTTTCATTACTTTATCTCAAATTAATGAATACTTTACTTTCACGTTGGTTTGGCGACATCGAGAAAATGCAATCACAGGGACGTAATTTGCAAGTGTGTTTGTATTAGCCTATGTATGCATTTCTATACATAACATCGTACATGGTATTGTCTTTTGGTAAACAAAATTCTAGTGAAATATTTTAACATTACATATTCAACGTTAATGTAGAACATATGCCGAATTGTACATGTAAATACTTGAAAGAAATTTTAAAATAACATAATAGCATTAATAATATTTGTTACCGTTATTAAATATGCTGTGTATAGTTATGTTATATTTCTTTGCAATATTATGATGCACCGAAATCATGCTTTGAAAAACTTAACATCTTCAATAACCCTTCTATTTCATTACTGCATTTCGCATGCTGCTGAGTTGAAGTACTACCGTAACTCGTACAAAATAATGAATTTTTCGTCCTAATACGTAAATTTCCATGCGTGTGGCAACACAGCGGATTCTGGTTGCCTGTCGTATTTTTCAAACGTTGCAACCTCGCCACCCCCTCCCCTTGTGGAGTGAGCCTGCTCGTGTTGATGGCAGCGAAGCAATTAGACACGGTACATTTAGCTTTATCAGTGGGCGGTCAGCACTGTTCCTGGAGAGGATGGGTGGGTTGTTGGACGATTAGCCGAAGAGGGTTGAGGGGGTGGGAAGGGTTGGTAGGACAGGAGTGCTGACGACACACAACCCTCCACTACATTTCCTCTCGGTTTGCTGGCCGGTATTCGCCTCATCCTGTAGTCGACTGGTCGACACGCGTCGGGGCGCTATCTCTGGTCCCGACGACGGAGCCACGTCGATCGTTCATGACGTCGTTGGTCCTTCACTCCGGACGAGAAATGCACAAGTCGACAGAACTCCTCCTCTCTACCTACATGTCTTTCTGCTTACGGGTACTGCCTACCGGCTGGCAGCGACAACATTTTCATAGGAAATCCAACGTTACCGAAATTTCGCCTCGGTGCGTTAATTTTAAAGATAGGCGTTTCAAATAAAAATGTATTCTTCACGAATTTTTCAGAGGAAGGTCCTTACGAGCGTATATTTTCAGTATAGATAAGCAGTGTGTACTTTTTTTGTAAAACATAAATTTTAAAAATTCCTTGCAAATAGGCTATATATGCCATGGAAACATCTATGCTGTGGGGGACTTCTCGTAAAATATTCGTGAAGAGAATACATTTTGTTTGAAACACCTGTCTTTAAAATTAATACACTGAGGTGAAATTTCCTTAACGTGGGATTTCCTATTTAAATTTCGCAGCTGCCAGCCGGACGTTGTTTTAAGGGGAATCCCTAGGGAAAAAAACATTGAGTAAGGTCACATCCTGCCGTAAGGAAGCATTGCGAAGGCGATGGAAAATAGCATAAACAAACTTCGCGTGTGTTCTGTTTACTCAGGATATTTGAATATAGAATTGTCACTATAGTTTCATTCACTGCTTTACAGAAAAATTAATATCACAAACGTAGGGCTACTTACAGAGATTTTTGCTCACTTTGACACTTTTCAACGACCACATTTACTTTTCACTAGCGACATTTATGAATTCGCAGCAAAGTATCGACTTTCATTTCTGTCCTGAAAAAAAAAAAAAAGGGATTTGCATTCAAATATTCTGCAGGTTTNAAGGGATTTGCATTCAAATATTCTGCAGGTTTCGACAAATTATATTAGATACAGCTGCTTGAAACGATGCCCATATGACAATTATGGAATCCTTTTAAAAGTACCACGCACCTGGAGTTTGAACTGCTTTGCAGGTTGTTTTGAATTAATTTTTTTTCTACAAGACCACTTTTAGAGTGTCGTATGTACAGATCTACGAAAAGAAAATTCACTAGACTGGTACCAAGACTGTTGTCAACACACCACGCTCATAACAAACACTATTTCCGAGCTCTCCAATGAATNTTTACTTTTCACTAGCGACATTTATGAATTCGCAGCAAAGTATCGACTTTCATTTCTGTCCTGAAAAAAAAAAAAAGGGATTTGCATTCAAATATTCTGCAGGTTTCGACAAATTATATTAGACACAGCTGCTTGAAACGATGCCCATATGACAATTATGGAATCCTTTTAAAAGTACCACGCACCTGGAGTTTGAACTGCTTTGCAGGTTGTTTTGAATTAATTTTTTCTTCTACAAGACCACTTTTAGTGTGTCGTATGTACAGATCTACGAAAAGAAAATACACTAGACTGGTACCAAGACTGTTGTCAACACACCACGCTCATAACAAACACTATTTCCGAGCTCTCCAATGAATAACAGGTGTCTAACTTTAATTACAGCGTGTTTCTGTGCAAGAAAAGGCACCCTTGCCTTATCCATTTCGGTCACGATTTAATTTCAGAATTCGATACTTGTATTGACCTCTTGTCTTGCACCCAGTGAACAACGTGCTGCGTGCGTGGCATTATTGACATTAACCGTTCACTTAAAAAATGTGTAGAAAATTCATAAAATCAGATTAGGCACAAGGAAGACTGGGCACTTCTGGCATGCTGTATACAGTACTCGTCATAAATATAATTCATGTGCAACATATCCGCTACCGTGGGCATGGAAACTGAATGTGTTAACTGCGCCACCAAAAATAAAACAAATAAATATAAATAAGTATTTGTTCGTGCCGTTGATTGAATTCTTGGAATGTTACTAGTCGCCCTCCTACTAATGTGGCGGGTGCTGTACTGAACTCTCCTACAGACTTTGCACTAGGCCTAATAACTGCATTTCCGCTCAGAGTGTAAATACGCTCAGGCCTGAGAAGCTTGATTGTGGTTGGGCAATCAGGTGGAGGGACATGTTTTCCTAGAGGTCCTTGGTGGTGGTACCGGAACTATGAAATGTCATGTCTCCTGTTGTGCCCTAGGGATGAGGTACGGGAGAAGCGGCGTGGTGGTTCGGAGAGCGTGTACGACAACACTGCACGCCGTTTCAGAACCTTGCGAGTAGATGCGCCGGGCCGACAGGTACAAGGCCATGTGTCGACCTTATCGCTTCCTTGATTCTGCGCATAGAATGTCCAAAACAGCCCCAAATACACAGGACTCTTCAGAGCGTGCACCACAGCAGGCCTAACCCACGTCTTCTGCATAACGACGATGTGCTAGAAATGTGTGCAATGCGTTCGTTTTTCGAAGGATGTGTTTCGAAATTTCCAGCGGTGACGACGGGGGACAAAGCGGCAGAAGTTTCTTTTTTTCTAACGAAAGGTTGTCATATTAGGACAGAATGGAGATTTGTGCACAAAGCTTTTCTATAAAGCCACACCAAAAGTTCCGCTTTTTTTTTTAATGCGGTACAATATTCGTTATAGTAATGGGTAGGGACTAGAAAAATTCGCGAATTCATTTGAGGACATGCTAAGCTTCAAGCACATTTTCTTTTTGGTTATGTTTTCAATTAGACCACACGGATTATTAGACGCGTCCAGTTGAACTCTGAGCCAATAACAGACCCGCAAAGAAACAAGCATCAAATCCTGTGCCACCAAAACCACCTAGTAGATAAGAGTAGATACAGAGGCGAAATAGTCGCTTACTCCGCGAACTTGAGCTGCACACGCTACCAAAATGGCATCACTAACCTGCAACATGTCGGAACACCGTTCGCCGATCGGCGCCTGGTAACTTTCTTTCCAGCCAACATCGTAACCGATAGGGAACCTTTCGGAGCACGTGGTAGCCAATCAGACACAAGGCCCGTTCCTAGACCCTCGCAAAACCAATCGGAGACCGTGTACGCCCACATCTAAGGAACCGCCACGCCATTTTATTTCTGTGCATTTATTTGCTCTGTGGTAAAACTGGCTTCAAAACAAACTTCATCGGATGGATTCAGAAGTAATATATACCACAAAGGGTCTCTGGTAGCATGCCTGAAGCAAGCTAGCACGAATGTACTACAGGTATCTTCTAGTACCCTTCAGGAGATGGGTCAAGGATATTTCCGAGATAACAATTATAGTACCGGTANGTACTACAGGTATCTTCTAGTACCCTTCAGGAGATGGGTCAAGGATATTTCCGAGATAACAATTATAGTACCGGTAAATGCTATGAGTCCATCCACATCCACTATTTTTTCCTATTACTACTAATGTCACATAATAATTGTGGAGTGCAGTTCCAAAAGTTGCCTAATCCGAAATCCTCTAAAACTGAGTTACATAGTTTTAAATTCTCTTTCCCTATTGCCATCTTTCGGAGGAAATTTTTTTTCTCCTAATCATTTGTAATCTCAAACTGCATTTAAAAAAAGCAGTAGCCTTCCAGAAGTTGCATATTTCAGCCTTGTGTATTTTCGCATTTGTGCGCACACAGTTTATTAATTCTTTGCNGTAGCCTTCCAGAAGTTGCATATTTCAGCCTTGTGTATTTTCGCATTTGTGCGCACACAGTTTATTAATTCTTTGCATGAGAATTATTTCTGAATAGGTATTACCAGCACGCCTTTTTTCTTCCTGTTTTCTATCCATATTAATTACAAATGAAATATTATAATTAATTAACAGAATGCAAGTAAAATTTCAATTTAACCAAAATAAGGTTTTTTTTATGTTAACACAAATACACAGCACTTATGATTAAGGACATCCGAATTTCGCGAAAATATTTCACGACTATTTGTATTTCAAAACACTTTGGCTCAGATCCACTTATGTGATTGGTTGGTCTAGATTTTACGCGTCTTAAGTGTCTGCCCACGAATCAGAGACGTACATTATCGGAGTACCTTAATTCTGATTGGCCAGTAAACTAAGAAAGCGTCTTCTCACGGACACACGCCGCCAATAAGCAAAAGGNGAGTACCTTAATTCTGATTGGCCAGTAAACTAAGAAAGCGTCTTCTCACGGACACACGCCGCCAATAAGCAAAAGGGAGCTGCTGATACGCTCGTAGGGTATTGAAATCTAGCATGTGAGGAAATCTTTTTGCGAAATTCGGATGTCCCTACTTATGATACATGACATATTTAGCAAACANGAATCTAGCATGTGAGGAAATCTTTTTGCGAAATTCGGATGTCCCTACTTATGATACATGACATATTTAGCAAACATCCAAATTCATCATGCATGCGTTGATATTTCAAAGGATTGATTTGAAGAGCGTTGAGATACCGCAAATATAGACCATTTCGTACTATTTTGTAGCCCCGCTAAAGTTCTACCTCCATGATATACCTCTGCCCCATACGAAGAAAGCCTAACACAGCCTCGAAAATTACATCAAAGGGACAGCGCATCGCATACGTGCGCACTCAATGTAATTATATTTTGCTTAAGAACTATTTTATACTCGGTGTTACCAACACACCTATTCTGTCCGTGCTTTCTGTCCATATTAATTATAAATTTCATATTATAATTTATGAATAAAAAGTGATAAAAGTTAAATTTTACCAAAAATATGGTTCTTTTTTATCTTAACACGAGTATAAACGCTTGTGATACATGACATATATTTTGGAAACAACCGAGGACCTCATACATGGAGTGATTTTTCAAAGGTTTGATTCAAAAAGTGTGAACAAACCGCGGATAGATTATAGATAGGAATACCTGTTTTTTTTTTTTGCGAAAAGATTTGTGCATGGGCTAGACTTCAACGTCGTAAGTGCACAATTGCAATTATTATTTTTTGCTATTGGCTACGTGTGTGTATGTGTGAGAATAAATTTTCTACTCGAATGGGCCAATCAGACTTTGTTACCGCGACTCTGAACGTGCGTGAATGTCTTATGATAGTCGACATCCTCCAACCACGGGATCGGTTATAAACCAGCGTGCTTTGCAATACAACTAGTCCTGGAATCTTTTCGCTGGAAACAGGTGGCCCTAACTGTGGACTGCCTTCTGCCACGCCACGTCGAGACACGCACGTTCGGGCGGGCTCCTGCGCTGTCGCCGGCTGCTGCGGCGCGCCCAGACACGGAGGGTCGATGCGCGGCCGGGGCGCCCATGCACTATCTGCCCCCGCTACATCGCGGCCCGATTAATCATTCAGCGTTGGCGATCCCCGGGCGGAGGCGGTAGGCGGGGGGCGGCCATTGATCACTGCCTACCAGTCCTCCTCCCTACACCATCGCACGTTTTGAACTCGTGCCGTGCCGACGCTCTGGACTTGCTTCTGGGCTCGATCCCCGCCCCGGGTCCGGTCACACGAGTAGATAGGCGGAACCATGGACTAAAGACGAGGTAGACCGCTTATTCGTCTTCTGGAACACAATTGTCAAAGTCACATGGTCAGCAGTGATAAACATCATTGTTAATATCTTAATTTTTGAATTACAAGCACTTTTATATATGAATAAAGTACTTTCATCAATTTGAATTTAATCTAACTGCATTACAAATTTGTTAGAGGACGTATAAAAACATGTCAAAACAATTGTTTACTAATCAGTATTCTAACCTCAAATCCAATCCACGCCGTTTTTTGTCAGCCGTATTGGCAGGAAAGCGGTTCGATGTTGAGACACGGAGATTGGTTGTGAGCAGACAGCGAGATCGGTCTACCTCATCTTTAGTCTGTGGTTGAACCACGCGTGTTTGACTTTCCATCCTTACAAACAACGGCAATATAGCTGAAGAAGACTGAAAACTGAGGAAATGTATTTGAAGAACGAGAACGGCTGGTGACAGTGGTGCTCTTCCTGAACTAACACGTTGGCTCTAGAAAATCCACTGAAGTTGCACGGGGGTGCATGCAACTGTACCGTTTGTGGGAAATGCAAGGGTATAAGTTTTGTGTCGGACCACATCACTTTTACGTTTTTTTTATTTTTTATTTATTGCATGCATTTTACCACGTAAGTGGAATGTCGTTTATATCTATTCTTGCCCTCTAGTGGTTGCCCTTGGTACTCGGAGTATAGAAGTGGCGTGGTTGATCTGCCATCCACCACCGTTCCCCACACATCAAGGGAATTCTAATTCTATATACTATGTTTTCTCTAGTGTCACTAACTGCTACTACCACTGTGATAATACCTGATTCTCTTCTTCAGTGATTCCCAAAGTTCTATGAACCGTGACCCACAAAAAAATGCCAAAGTTNGTGATAATACCTGATTCTCTTCTTCAGTGATTCCCAAAGTTCTATGAACCGTGACCCACAAAAAAATGCCAAAGTTCAGGACCCACTTTAATGCCTTATGTGAGAAACGTAATAAAATAGTTAAAAAGTTGAAGTATTAAAGAACAATTTACAGTGCATTGCATGTGTGTAGTTTCTCAATTATAACATTTATAACTCGTGCATGTGTTTATGTATGAAATATATTTTTTGAGGCCCACCAAATTTTATTCTGCGACCCACCAGTGGGTCGCGACCCATACTTTGGGAAATATTGCTCTACTTAATTCCCCTTAAAATCGCACTAATGTCACCAGTGCCGTGTAAACAGCAAGTATAACTGTACCAGCGATAGTTCGTCGTTAGTTTCACAGACAGAACCCATCCTGCATTCGTCGTAGGTTTTGCACTTGCGCGTGCGCGGTACCTTTGAAGTGCTGCCAACTGTGCGTAGTTGGGAGGACCCGGCTTCGATTCCCGGTCCGGCAATTCTGATTTAGACTACCCCCGATTTTACGAAATCACTACAGACGGATACCGGAATTATTCCTCAATTCAGACCATTGGCGATTACTTTTACGTTCCTGTTTGTCCAACCCCCTGGTTCCATCTCCAGTTGATGCGCTGTAGACATAACGTTACGCCAAATATTATTTTTCCCAAGTGGACCCCCGCAGGGATGCCATTAGCCCCCCTCCCCCTTCTCTTTTACCAGTTGCCTACTGCATGTACCAGAGTAGATAAGTGAACAGAGACGAAATGGCGTGTCGGTGCCTTTGACGTGGACGCACCCATTCCCTGATAGGCTGCGCAAGGCGCTCTAGGAACGAGACTTGTGTCTGATTGGCTACTGCATGCTGCGAGAGTTCCCTGTTGTCTGAGCTGCCAGCTGGCAAGTAAGTTACTGTACGTCTACCGGGCGCTGATTGGCGAACGACGTTCCAACATGTTGCTGGCCAGTGACGGTCATGTTGCTGGCGTATGCTGCTGGATTTCGCGGATGTTTCGCCTCTGTATTCTCAAGTACTCTGTGCTACGGTCTTCCTGATTCCGGCCCTTCGTGGTTTTTTTTTCTCACTCTGTTTATAAATTACTCCAGGAGATTGTCGGGAATATCCTTTTTGTCCCTCTTTACTTTATATGAGGGGTTGCGGTGGTGTAGTGGTTAGACTACTCGCCACCCGGGGCCGCCCCCCGGATTCTAGAATGTGGGAATCGTGCCGGATAATGCCGCTGGTCGGCGGATTTTTTCGCGGATCTCCCGTTTCACCCCGGCTCTCAAGACCTCTTTGTTAAGAGCCGCCGAAATCTCTCCACGCCACTCGCTCTTTATTTTATCCCACTCAGACCCAGTGTGCATAAAGCGCAATAAGCTTATTTTTGGCCGATACTGTACACTGCTAGGCTCAGTGCCCAATGATCTTATCCGGGGGGGAAACTGATTCGTAAACAATGTTACGTGTCTTTGTTATTTATCATATTTGTAAATTTGTCTCGTAGGACGAAAGAGAAATATTGTAACACTAGATAAATTATTTTTACATTCCCTTCGAAAAACTCATTTTCCTGGAGAAATGTTTTCCTAGCACACGTGCAAACAAATTTTCCTGTACTTGCTAGAAACAATTCTCTAGAGGCCAGTCGTCAGAGATTTTTATGTAACTCTACAGCAGAAATATTGTATAGTTACAACACGTTATTTTAGAAAATATACAATATTGTTTATGTAGCTCAATGTTTATAATAAAATTAAAGTCTGCACACTTGCCTACTAAATTCAATATTAGTTTTATAATATAGATCACAGGTTTTCGCGGCAGTTGTCATTACATACTAAACTTCTGGGCTTGAGTCGCGTCAAAGAATCATTGCTCTACGTCTCGGCAGTTATTGCAGCTACCAAATTCAGGTGTAATATAATAAATTCTGGAATCTCAAATCCGACTCAGTTGTTCTGGCACTTCCACCTGAATATGGCAGTTGCAACGACTGCCGTAACATCGAGCAACAATTCTTTGGCGCGTCTCAAGCCCAGAAGTTTAGTGTGTAATTATAGTATGTAATTAGTTTTCCGTAGGCTTTTGTGAAATTTANATGTAATTAGTTTTCCGTAGGCTTTTGTGAAATTTACCCTAATTTATTTGTAGTGTTAAAAAATGTATCAAGCAACTATTGTCGAAAGTATTCTTTATGCAAAAAAAAAAAACGTTTGCAGTGTGTGCACCCCAATCACTGACTTCTTACAGAAAGTATTGTGTAGAAGTAGAACCACGGTCGACTCAGTTGATTAATCACTGACCTACCTCACACGTAAGTCTGCGGTTTGCTCCCGAGTCCAAACGGACAAGAAATTTTCGGCTAGAAGAAGGGGGGGGGGAGAGACATACTGTGGGGAGTGTGGCGGACAGCCGTGGTATTCGGGTTTTCTCGGGGTTCTCCCCTTTCCTTCCCCATCTTCGGACTGGCCAGAGCTACAGGTCTTTCCCTCGGGTAGGTTATAAGGCTCCTATTAGCGCTACCTCCCTTTCATCTATACATAGGGACACCCGCATATTTAAACGCGTGTTATATTTCAATACCCTGCGGGCATTTCAGCAGTTTTATTTTGCTTATTGGCCGCGTGTATTTGTGAGAAAATATTTTCTTACTTCACTGGCCAATCAGAATTATGTTACTCCGACACTGTACGTCTGTTATTCACGGGGGGCATACACCTGACGCGTAACACGTAAGTCATCCAATCGCGAAAGTAGACCTGAGCTAAGGTGTTATGAATTACACTTGATCATGAAATCTTTTCGTGAAAATCTGGAGCCTCTAAACATGAAGTAGCAGTGTGACAGAGTCATTAACAACATAGTACAGAGGCAGCAGCTAGTCAACAATACGGCAGCAGCTCCAGTGTATACAAAGCTGTGAAGTAAAGCCTGCTGCCAAAGTATTTCGCGAAAGACTCTGTGCTCTACATAATGTGTATCCTTGCAAGACCACGTGTACAAATTAACACTCTGATAAACCTAATAACTACTGCTGATAAGTACAATCTATTCACGGCTAACTGAGCAACATTTCTGAAAGCTTTGGTTAGGATCTTCTTTTACTTCTCACTTTGTACCCGTCCGCCATATGTCAGTTAACTTCGCCACGAGCCTGTTCACTTTATTCATGCTCCATCCAAGTAGAATCGTTAATTATTACTCCAATATGTACAAAACAATAAATAATAACTACAGTGGCTAAAAATTAAAACGCAGCACTAGCAATGTAACGTCAATTGATAACTAATCTCATCATTCCGTTACCAACGTAACTTGAAGCCTGCATTCCAGTGTATGTAGTTATGAGCAATTACTTTATTGTGAGGTTGGTTTTAGAAGTGCTTTTTTGTCGTTAACAGCCTTTACAGACACTACCATTTCGCGTAAACCAATCTACTTGCTGTAGGGGGGCTGCGGTGGTGTAGTGGTTAGACTTCGCCTCTCACCTAGGCTAACCGGGTTCGATTCTCCCGGCGGGGTCGCTCCCGGATTTTTGCATGTAGGTATTGAGCCGGACGATGCTGCTAATCGACGGGTTTTCTCGGGGATCTCCCGTATTCCTCGCCCTTGCATTCCAGCGCTGATCCATACTCACCTCAATCACCCTCAGCAGCTCTCAAGACTTCGCTGCTAAGAACCGCCCAAATCTCTTCACTGACTCACTCGCTCACTCTTCGCCATCTTACCGGCTGGTGAAGGACATTTAGCTGGCGTGTGTACGGCTGGAGCTCGCAGTAGCATTTCTCCTGTGTACTTTTCAGGACTGCGTGTTGGGCAGTGCGAGGTCGCTACGGTAGGACGCGACGGCCAGTAGAGTGTGCGGGCGCCATCCGGCACGCCTCTTATCGCTGCTAGCTGCATGGAATGGCTCGCACGCACGCATGGGCACGACACTTGTCGCTCGTCGTCCGGATTTCCTGCTACTACGCGTGTGTACTACGCCTGTGCTATGTGCATTTTCCACTCTCGTGTCGATAAGCTGACACTAGCGATTGTCATTAGTTATGTAGCAGATGTATCAGTTATCGATATCTCACATATTGTTCATATCGATACCTGTCAGTTTATCACGTATCCACATCTCATATATTTTCATATTTATACCTCAAATCGCAACACAGTTAATCTTGTTAACATCGGCTGATGCGTATTTCATAATTGTACAGAAAATATTGTTACAACACGTCAGGGGCATATCTGAGTTTGTGAGTGACGGAGGTATTAATACATAAATGAAATAACTAAATATAATTTTGAATTTATTTGTAATGCTAAAAAGATTTACACAGCTGTTGTTTTCAACATAAAACTACATATATCCACTATTATTCTTGTTATTCTCAGAGGACGCAACATTTGACGTCCATCGCAATTGTAATTAAAGTCCGTATCACTTTATGTGTATTGGTTACAGGAACGTAATTCACACTTATTATTTACACGTATTTAATGTAACCGACTATTGTCATTATTCCGCCTAATACTTTCACATTCAGTTCAATAGTGCCAGCCGTCAGCCTCACCCTTCACTGTACCGATGCTCGCAGTCCGCAGACTTCACTCCCGCTGGTCACTGTCGTCCCCAACCGTCGCCTCGCTGGCTCATCGCTTCCTTATATTCGCACGCCTGTCGCTTAAGGCCTTACAATTATCTGAGCTCTAGACTTTCAACTCGGAGGTCCGTCGCGGCTTAAATAGACTGGCTATACGAAAAATTTCTCGCACCCCGAGTCTCGCTGAGAGGCTAGGGTGATGACCAGAACAATCGTGCAACGATAAACTCAGAAATTTAATCCTTTCAAGGGCGGGAGCGCACGAGTCCCAATAGCCTAGTCGGTGGGGTCTTGCAAAATTCGCTTTATTTTGTGGCTTCAGACTAAACGCCAAGGCGTTATATGCTCGTTTGACGTACGTCATTGGTCGACAACTTGTATGGCACTTCCCAGGACGTTTCTAACCAATAACAGAGACTGGATGGTTGAGCAACCAATCTATAGTGAAGCTGTCATACATTTAATTGGAGGCCGTAGAGTTGCTAGTAGCCAATGTAGGTATAATGCAATGAATTATTGCATGTTATCAATTAACGCGAATTTTGCACGTCTCTACTAATCGGGCATGCGTGGTGGCTCCCCTTTGTAAATCTCCACGCGCTCCCTGGGTTACCAGATATGCTTTCAACACACTGTGCTTCGCACACTCGAGCGGAACGGGGCAATGTAAGCGATGCAGATAAGCAGCATGTAACAATATTATACCACCAATAAATATACCGAAATTGCATATAACTACTAGTAGAGACCTGTAAAATTCGCGTTATCTTTTGGAGGCAATTAGTTATATTTTTATATCTTGTAATTTTACAGTACGTTTAGTATTGGGCCATACTTAATTTAGCGTGCCCTGAAAAACTTTTACCAATGAATATACACATCGTAATGATGTGCCCGAATCACGCCCATACAGTAACCAATGAACCAATGACACCCGCTGGAGTATTTACAAAGCTGTGAAGTCTAGCGTGATGCCAAATTATAGCGCAAATTTGGCATTTCCCTAATTGTTAAAGACCCGGAAATTTCTTGGATGCATTTGTCAACTAGCTAGACTCCACAATCCTTTATATACTTGAGCCTCAGTTAGTTGTTCATTGGCTGATGCTCCAGTTTTGCCTCAGGCTAGGTAGCACAGGATTTGGTTCTCTTTTCATTGCAAGTTTTATTGGCTCAAATTCGTCCAGAACGTGGCTTACAAACTGAAATTCAATTGAACAACACAGGGCGGATGTACATTTGTTTGAAGTATAGTTTTCCCCGAAGGAATTAGCGAAATTTTCCGGCCTCTAATAAATTTATTGTAAGTGCCATAAATGTTATAATAATGGGATATTGCAGTATCACAAATATCGACATATTCATTCTGATTGTCAACGATATAGCGTTGATAGTGCTAATACAGCAACTACACTATGCTGCTTTACATTTTTCTATAATATTACTATTTCTGTGTTTCAGAAATGCTGCAGCGTGATTTATATATCATTACTTTACAAAGCCCTATTGTATGTCACATAGAGTGCCGCAGTTAGGTCTTATAGTTCTGAAAATAAACTGGAAGAATGCGCTCGAGTCAAGAAATTGCATATGAAACAAGAAGCATAACTAGAGACCCTGCCATTTCGCATTATAAGACGGCACCAAGATAGACTCCACAGTACTCTACACACTCGAGCAGAGGTCACTTGTTCATTGGCTGCCGCCACAGGCAGAGCTCACTCTCCTGTCACACCCGGCCACACGGAGAGAAGCCACCAGAGTGCTTAATGTTTACTGTTGGATATAAGTTCTGCAAGGCGTGTCGGGTGAGCGAAGGTCCAGTGGCATACGTAGGACTTACATATACCTGTGGGCCGGATATTTTTGTACTGAATTATAACGCGAAATGATTGTGTGTCTTAAGGATAACACGATCAGAGCCTGGCCACGAACCAGCAGTGTACACATGTGCCAAGAGCGTGAAAATTATCTAAGATGCTGAATACGAGCATGGAGACTAAATATGTGCGAATGGACTTAACGTGAATAAAGCAACTAAGCAGTCGAGAAACCAAATACGAGCCAGGAAGCTGAATATGGACCGAACGCGACTGAGAGTATGCCATTCCAGCGAGCCTTTGAAAACAGTCTGTGTTCCACACGGAAATCCTGGCCGTATTTTCACGTTATGCTGGTTAACTGTACAACTCAAGTGGAATGTCGCCTCGACACTAAATACTGTCGCAATCGAAAAATCGTCGTCCATTATGGAACGATTGAGCTCATGTCGTCTTTGCCTATCATTAGACACCTTATTTTAGCGAAAAAAATTCCTCCTCAGTTAGACTTAAATATATTACGTGTTCACTAGCAGTTTTGCTTCGGTTATTGGCCGCGCGTATTTGTCAGAGTTTTGGTATATGACTGGACCAATCAGATTTAGGTTACTTATATGACTGAACGTCTGCATTTCACCGACATGCGCCAAATATTAGACGTGTGTAAACATTGTAATCGCGATAGCGGATGCAATGAAAATATAATTAGACAATAAATGTTTTCGTGAATATTGGATGTCCTTGGTAATAAGTTACGCTGTGTGATGATGATTTTTCTGTAGTTTGCTATCTGATTTCCCTGGTAACCCATTACACAAATGCTCTTTATGTATGGAATATTCGCGGTTTCTTCACACTTTTTGAATGAAACCTTTGAAAAATCACCCCATATATGGCGTGTGTAGTTGTTTCCTAAATATGTCATGTATCGGAAACTTGTTATACTTGTGTTGACATAAAACTACCGTACTTTTGGTTAAACTGAAATTATATTTATATTTTGCCAATAAAATACAAAATTTTAGATTCTTTATTAATATGAATAAAAACCGTGATAAAATAGATGTGTCGGTAATGACTAGTAAGAAATAGTTCTTATGCAAAATATTATTACACTGCGTGTGCACGAATATGGTGTGTTGTCCCTCGGGTGTAATTTTCTACACTCAGTTAAGCTTTGTTTGCATGAGGCGGGGGAATATCCTGGAAGTAGAACTTTAGCAGGGTTTCATGAAAGTTGGACGTGACCGTGAATGAACTATATTAATTCCTCTGCTGATATTTCGCCGTGTGCATATATATATATATTTGTAGAATTCGATAATTTCACTTGCACTGTCCGCGGGGGGTGAAGTGCTTTGTTTTGCTACATACATTTTCAGGCATGGACCCGGTATTGCATTAAACACGGCTCTATCAGCTAATGGCTCGATGGAGTTATGAATGCCGTGGCCGCATGCTGCGATATCAGCGATGCGATGTTTCACGGCTCGGTTAATGATTAACGTCGGCGTAAGCCGCGGAATGATTCAGCGTGTAGGTGGGAAAATAAAAGAGAAAGAAAATGAATACGTCCATGATGTTCCCGCTAGTAGGCAGGGTCAACAGTATGAGGGAGAGGGAGAGAAATAGACAGGGCGGGTGTCTTGTCTGAATGACATACCGGTCGTTCCGGCCACACAGAAAAAGGTTTTGTTGAACCAAACAAAGTTTGTTTGGAGCAACCAAATTAATTGTTAGGGGCAATTTTTTTTGTTGAAACCACATGCTTTTGTAGTTCTTATTTTCTCCAAACAAAGATTTGGTTGGTGCAACTGAAGATTTATTTGGTTCTAGTTCACTAAACAGTCTCGGTTAATATAAAAGAAGTAGAATCCCGACCACGATTTGGTCGTCAGTCATCTGCATCGGTCCACCACTCCCTAGCATCCTCAGCTATAGTGACTACTGAAGAAAACAGAAAACATGAATATATACATTTAAATCACTGGACCAAGTGCTCAAATAAATATTTCAAGATTTAGAGCTGTACTTTCTAGTTTCCTGTTGAACCTGTTGTATTAAATGTTTATACCATTACTAAGCATCAATATATGCTCCAAAAACACCATTACTATCATGATTGTGACAAAAAATGCAAACGAACTCTTGAGCTGTATTTTCGAACGAAGGCAATCAAATGATTGGCCAAGATAATAAGTATGTTCAGTTGATTCAACTAAATATTTTGTTGGCAGTCTAATTTTTACTAGGCCCAACACAGAGGTGTTGTATATTAAAACGTGTATTTTGTTAGATGAATAAAAACCAATATTGTTGTTTTTTAAATTTTATTAGCTCAATAAAATAGTTTGCTGGGGCAACTAAATATATTTGTTTGCTGTTATCTCGGTACAACGCGAGGAAAGACGTAAGGTGGATGAGAAGCAGCGAAAGGAATAAACACGAAGGAGAATACCGGACTACTCCGAGCAAACCATCACGCAACATTAGTGCCAGTCGCAATCTCCGAGCGAACCCTCACNAACCATCACGCAACATTAGTGCCAGTCGCAATTACGTAAGTTTTCCGGGCCTGAAATTCCCCGCCCACCGTTGCCAGAGATCATAGAACAGGCAAGTTCATAGAAGTAAAATGGCGCTGAAGGTTCGTGTGATGCACGCGTACCCATTCGCTGATTGGTAAAGACTATTATTTCGCTTTTTAATTAGTTGCCATGGTATACGTTATACAAGTATGTTAAGCTTTACTTGTGTCATTGCATCTCTGCTCGTCCGACATACCACGCGGATTTCACGCCCAGTAGTGAACATTCAGCACTCTGGCGGCTTCTCTCCGTGTCACCGGGTTCAACATGGGAGTGAGTTGCGTCTGTGGCGGCAGACAACGAACAAGTGACCTCTGCTAGAGTGTGTAGAGTACTGTGGAGTCTGGCTTTGCGCCGTCTTATAACGCGAGATGGCAGGGTTTCTACTGGTTCGACGTGCGAAGCTCTGGAAGCAAGGCTTGCGCCTGATTCGCTGCTGTGCGCTGATGCGAAAGATCGTTTTGTTAGCTGGGCGCCCGGCCGGCGTGTAACGTTACAGGGCGCTGATTGGCGAACGGCGTTCTGGCATGTTGTTGGCCAGTGACGCTGTTTTGCTGCCTTGTACGGCTGAAGTTCGTGTAGCAAGGTCCATTTAACTCGTGAAAATTACACCAAAGGACAACGCACCGCATTCGTGCGCACTCAATTGTAATAATATTTTGTATGAGAACTATTTCTTACTATGCGCTACCAACACACATGTTTTCTTGGTGTTTTTATAAATATTTATTATAAATTAAATAATGGTAAAACTTCAATTTAACGAAATATAAGATCATTTTATGTTACAGAAGTATAAAACACTTGTAATACACGACATATTTTGTAAACAACGAAACAGGACATGCATGTCGTGATTTTCCAAAGGTTAGATTTAAAAAGTGTGAAGAAACCGCGAATAGACTAAACGTGTTTACTCGAGCCTCATTGAGTATAAGAGGCCACGGTGATGTAGTTGTTTGACTACTCGACTCCCACGCAGNGGCCGGGTCACCTCCGGATTTTCGCATGTGGGAATCGTGTCCGACGATGCCGCCGTTCGGCGGGTTTTCTCGGGAATCTCCCGTTTCTCCCGCCCTTGCATTCCGGTGCTGCTCCATACTCACCTCGCTTTACCCTCATCTGTTCTCAAGACCACTAAAAACCGCCCAAATCTCTTCACTCATCCGAAGGCTGGGTCGCTCTAGAAAGGACGACACATACCATGGTTTGACGTCGCCTTCCGCTGTATGAATGTGAAGGGAAAGCATGCCTGACGGAAATCTACACCATGTCGGGATTTGGATTCGGCCAGTTGGCCCTCCCGGTCAGACCTTCTAACTGGTCAAAATCACCGAAGTAGATATTTAATAGTGTTGTAATTTTTAAAAAATGTGTTGAACTGTGTCTTAAAGCGTGTTTTTCCTTTTTTTCAGGTGAGTACCCATATCCCGTTTATACACCATCTTAGCGATACTGCGGTAAGTCAAGTATTTAAAATAAAAGTAGCATAATTATTATTAGGATTCTCTTCCTAATGTGACATATATTGTAGACAGCGGAGGTGCAAAATTATGGAATCGGCTTCATTTCAGTGTCTTTCTCTGCCTTTTATTTTTTAAACATAAAACAGCCTCGCATCGGGACCGATAAACAGTGTGTTTTGTTCTTGATGTTATTGGCAGCAATAGCTGTGTATGGACGTAAGTGTTTGTTTCAGCAACGGACGGCATTTCCAACAAGTAGAGGACGTGCGTAAAAACAAGGCAAAATTATCCTTAGGAAATTAATTTTGCACGGTGTTTCAAATTTACGATGTCCTAGTTTATCTTGCTTAAATCGGACGCGAACTTTTCTTTTATCTCTAATAATAAGCAGATCTCTCAGTACATTTCTATAACTGCACCGCATTTGTTTGGCCACGTCTTTTGTAACTGCGAGCCAGTAACGGACATGAAGCAGTAGTGTGACCTAGTCGTAAATAACACAGTACACACGTTTCTTACTTTGCCGGAAGCCGACAAATACACAATAATGACTCTTAGTGAATAAAAGGGCAGTGGAGTATAGACTACAGCCAAGGCAGTTAGCGAAATACTCGTTAATCTAGTAATACGTATAGACCCGTGAATTTTCGCATTTCTTTGACAGAAAGTTATATTTCACATTCCTCTATTTATGGAAACCACTTGTTGCTGCCACAGGGAAAAAAAAATTTTGCTGATTCGCTTATGCATCGGAAATATTATTGCTTCGTTTGTATTAGTGTTTTTTATTAATTAATAACAGTGATTAAATTACTAGAATGGAGTGAAAGAATAAAAGCACTGGGTATATTCTGTCAACGAAAGTATTTGCAAATTTCACAGGTCCCTAGTAGTGATTGATTTATAATTTTTTCTTTTCGCAAGAAGGCCTGGACTTATGCTATTTTTATCATGTTTAGTGTGATTTTCGAAATTAGATTCACCGAACTTATCTCACGGTCATAATACGCGAATTTCGCTTTGTCGCCAATCATCTGGGAAACGTATAAATACGATTTTGGAATAGTTTTTAAAGGAGAGCACAGTTTGCTTAGGTTATCCTGGTAATAGACGATACCCCGAATTTTCCCACATCCGAAAATTAGTTTACCGCTGTAGAAGTGTGGTCTTTATTTTCCCTCTATTTTCGTTTGTTTAATTTTATCGGTTTTTAATCATTTACAAGGCGAACCTCCCCTCCCCCCTCAATTGTTGGGCATACTTTGAGTTTGCTACGATAGTAACTTTTTTTACGCGAAACAAAACATTTGACCGAAAGAAAAATTGCACCAGATGGTCGAGAGCCGTGGGAAGTTAGTATTCGGGGGACGTGTGGTTTTCTCGGTATTGCTTTTAAAAAGAAGGGGGGGGATAGAAGGAGCGTTGATTGCAATTCTTCCCTTCCCTCCCCCTCGTCTGAATCTGAACTGTTTCAATTTCTGTTCCCGCCAGGTGCAAATTCACAACCCGCCAACCCCGTGGTCAGCAGCGCTTGGCCGCTGGACCGACTAATTGCGTCCAGGCCTTCTCTCAAATTGCTGCTGTCACTCAAGGGGTGTACTTAACCTCCCCTTCACGTCTCTTCAGCTGACCACCATCACTTCGCGAAACCTCTTTTAGTTTGAGGGAAAACCCCCTGTTTTGTCCGCCGGACGATGTTCAGTTTCCTGCGAAAGAGCGAACTTCGCTTTCGTCCCCTCTGTGGGTTTAGTAATTTACCCAATGGGAAGGGGCCGCGGTGGCTGAGTGGTTAGACTGTTTGCCTCTCACCAAGTGGGAAGTGGGAATCGTGCCGGACGATAACGCTGGTCGGCGGGTTTTCTTGGTGATCTCCCGTTTCCCCCGGCCTTGCATTCCGGCGCTACTTAGTTCTCACCTCATTTCATCCTCATCGGCTCTCTAGACCTCGCTGTTGAGAGCCGCCGAAATCTCTCAATTCAGCTCATATAGATGAAATGATTTGCATATCTAGAGCATTGCTTGTACATTTTCTTATCCTATTCAGACCCAGTAGGCACAATTGAGCGCACATCGCACAGGAAGGGGGTTTTTTTTTTTTTACGGTGATGTACACTGCAAGACTTAATGCCCAGTGGTATTCTCTGTGGCTAACTGATTCACATGCCTAAATGGTGTTAATGTTGTAGGTCATAAATTGTTCTTATTTATATAGGCCTCCTGATCATTGGTTCTGATAGCGGAACATGTGCTCTGTTGGATTAAAGTACAGCACACGCCAAAATATGTCTTGTTTGCAACACAAAACGCTGAATTTAATTGGGTCTGAAAGGGCCAAGTCGGTTTTGCTATAAACGCCCGAAGGAAAGAAAATTCACGTAGGTCTATTTAGTAAAAAATTTATAAATAATGAATTTATAACAAATTAATACAGTTTGAAAAGCTGTTAATTATGCCATTATTTTTTGCGTGCGAAACATTTCTCTACAACTTTTGAATTGGTACTTATGACCAGTAGTGGATAAATCCAAGTTCACTGATACTAGCGGTCGTCTTGGAGCTATTTTAGTGTCGTGAGGCTGAGAATNCCAGTAGTGGATAAATCCAAGTTCACTGATACTAGCGGTCGTCTTGGAGCTATTTTAGTGTCGTGAGGCTGAGAATCACAGAAACAATAAGGACGACAATGCTACGCGCTTCAAGTGCGCCATTGCCGTTCCGCGTGAGGCTCTGAACTGGCTCTCAACTCGACGTGTTGCGTGTAACTACGCGACTTTAAGCAGTCACGCAATAATTTTATTGGTGGATAGATAGTCTGTAGCAAAGTTTAGCACACACTTCTATTACAGCCGTGCGAAAAAGCCGTTTTTAACTACTTTCGATAGCTCCGAAATAATATGAACAGCATGCGCGCTGTCTTAAAATTACCATTGTCTTCACGTCTGGGGAATATTTACTTTTCACTTGTAAACATACTAGGGACACGTTTAATAGTAATAGTAAAAAAAAAAAGTGCACTGAAACATGCTGCAACACAACGCGTTTGTAACAGAATCTACTTCGTGTGTTGGCAATCTGTTTTCTTGCTGAAGTGTGCTGAAGTGACGCGACGCCAAGATGAGCGTGCCAGTGTCGATCTTACAGCTTCCTTGCTTATGTTTCTTGACAGCGGAAAACATCTCCAGGTTGGCGTGGGCCTTAAATGTTTCTCCAGCGATCGTTAGCCCTTTTCCTCCGTCTCCCTTGTGGTATCGCATCCCTTCCTTCTGCCTTCGTACCCTTTTTTTAGAAACCTAAAGCACTCCACTTGCCAATAGCCCCTCATTCTGCATCTGCCCGAGCCGCTTCACTGAAAGAAACAACAGCAACTAGGATTGTTTTTTTTTCCTCCCCTCTTTTTACTATGTTCATCCTCCAGCACCCTTTCACGCCTTATCCTTTTTTCCTCCTCTCTCCTTCGGTTAGTAGAGGGAGATGGGTGTTTCGGAAGCATGTAATCAAAGTAGATCCAATCCGCTGGACGGAAACAAAAGAACGCTGGCGAGCGCTTGGAAATCGCACCGCGCCCCTTGGGAATGGTGGAGGGGTGCAAGCTGGACCCATTCGCTTCGATTCCCGAAGGAATAAGGGAGTGACGTCCAAGTATAGAGGAGGATGGGGGGAAGTGGCGCCGCTAATGGGAGCCGCCATTGTCGTCGGTTCCGCTCCCGCTGCTTTGGAAGTTGTCGAGTACCACATTTGCTGTAGTGGTCCTCGCGAGACCTCCCAAACGCTATACATGAGAATGGAATTCAACGTTTTAAGTCCGGTTCGCATTTGCACCGAACTAACGGACAGAAAGCTTAACAGCTAGTCAGAACGAACCTCGTTTTTCTCGGAAGAGCCATGCCGAGAAGTTCAAATCATGCCAGCAGTTCCACAGTTCCGCCATTCCACGTGAGAAGGGACACCCGACTTTCACGAAAATAGTTCCACATAGGCCAGACTTCAACATTTTACGCGCACACCTGCAAGTTTCCTTTGGTTTTCGACTGCGTGTATTTGTGAGGAAGCATTTTGGTATTCCACTGGGCCAATTTGAATTAGATTGCTCCTGCAATGAACGTTTGTGATTCGCGGGCAGGTGTTTAATTAAGATGGATAGCTGATTAAACCATCCAATCACCAAATTGTTGATATAAGTTTGCATGTTTTGAAGTACTACTTGACCGGAACACTTTTCGTGAAAATCGTGTCTCTCTACACATGGATCTCGACAATTATTACACGAAATACTGTCACGAATGTATAAAGAAACCAGTTTAAATTTGCAAATAATTTTAATGAATATGGGACGAGCGTAAAACGTGACAAAATGTGTTGTTAGGTAGATTAATATCAACTACATTCTTTCGATTATGCTAATATGGCAGTTTTTCGAATTTATTAACTAACATTTTTCGATTTTATAAACTTTGCGTTCATCATAATGTTTTGTCGCCTCAAAAAATTACTTTATTTAACTACGTATATTGGGGACACTGTGGCTGAGGTCACTCCGGATTTTCGCATGTGCCGTTGGTCGACCGGTTTTCTCGGGGACCTCCCGTTTTCCCCGCCCTTTCATTTTGGCGGTGCTCCGTACTCACCTCAATCACCCTCATCGGCTCTCAAGACCTCGATATTAAGAACCGCCCAAATCTTTTCACTCGCTCACGTATAATCAGAGACGTGCAAAATTCGCGTTATTATTTTGGGACAAGGGAGACGTTACTGCCGCATACAAAGTAGCTGAGTGCAATACTATAATTCTATTGGGTGATGTTTTTATACGAGTTCACGTAACTGTGTGACCGAGCTACTAGATATTGGTCAGTGTACAATTGAACTGTTGTTATTAGTGATAACAATTCTTCGAGTCCTGTCACACAATGGTTAGCCTTTGTACGTATAATTCAATCACATGGGAGTACATTGCAGAGGTCGCGGTGGTGTAGTGGTTAGACTACTCGCCTCCCTCCTAGGCGAACCTAGTTAGATTTCCGGTTGGGTCGCCCCCGCATTTTCGCATGCGTGAATCGTGTCGGACGATGCCGCTGGTTGGCGGGTTTTCTCGGGGATCTCCAGTTTCCCCCGCCCTTTCATTCCGGCGCTGCTCCATACTCACCGCGCTTCACCGTCATCGGCTCTCAAGTAGAGATGGGCAGGTCCGGATGGATACGTGTCCGCGGACCCGTATCATTTCCGGTACTGCTGGATGTAAATCAGAGTGCAAGCCGGGCACGTATCCAAAGTCGCGCGTGGTCTGTGCCGGCGGAGTGGAAAAGAATGAATATGGGGTGCGAGTGAGTGAGTGAACAAAAACCGCCCTGCCAGTGCTGGAAACAAAACGGACCGGAGCGGGTGGATCGGAGCGGTTCGCACTTCAAGTGTTTCGCACTTCAAGTGTTTTTTTTTTCTATCAAACTTTTATCATTACATCTCCGACCGTCGTTTGGAATTTATGTTCTGATGGGTTTTAAATTGTTATTTACTGTGCGATTGTGTTATAGTTCCTTCTAAAGGTAAGTTTATTACTGAAAACATATTTCTTAATCACTAAGTCGTAAATAATTACAATAACTATCAAATGCCTATTATTGCATATGGGTAATTAAAACGCGGTATTACTGTTTTGTTGGTCTGGTTCTAGTGTATTTTATGGTTTGGATTTAGAGTGTGTTTTGCTTGCTAATTAGAAATAGACTGTTTCAAATACTTATTGTGTTTTATAGCATTTATCATTATTATATTTTTTTTACTGATAATTGTTTTACAGTAGTGTTTTTTACATTCACAAGAAGTAATTGTTAAGTTGATTGGTACTTGGATACATGATAATTATTTTAATTTTGATTTTTTTATAGTTTGATTATTACCATATTAACTGTTAGTTAAGTTACCAAATAAGTTAGTTCCTTTTGTCCCTAAGTAATACTACACAGGTTGTGATTTTTTTTAGTACTATCAATACTTATTATTCGGCTAACCAAACCCACTGTGATTTTATAATAAAAATACATTTTTTTCCTTAATTATCGTTATTTTATTTAATAAAAAAACAACATTACCATCTAACAGTAAATAACTGGCTGGTCACGATATAACTCATACGTCAAACAAATTAATTGCAGTCTGCCTCAGTCGGATTCATTCACGTCCACCATACGCGCCGTCCGCTTGGCTGAGGAGTCGGACCCATCCAGGTCCAGCGGACACGGAACCTGGATGTACATCCGAACCCGACTCCTTTAAAATCACGGACCTACCCATCTCTACTCTCAAGGCCTCTATTTTACGGCCGCCCAAATCTCTTCACTCACTCACTCACAAACATTGCAAGGCGGTGGAGTGTTTCTCCACACGACACATCATCTTGAGTACGTTGCCTTAAGTAAACAGTGACTGTGACCGCTATTCCCCGAGCCACTTGACAACTCCCTCCTCGCTCTCTCAGCTGCCATTCCGTTTGAGTGTGATCATGCTCGTGAGGCTTGGGAAACTTCTCTCCCGTTTCCCTCACTAACCCCCTGTTGCTTGCGCCGGTCCTGATTACCTCAGTGGCGAGGCCTGGCTGGTCGCTCAGCCATGACGTCTACTCCAATCACTTGCCCGCCGGCACAGAGCAGCCCAGCGTACAGAAGCGCCCACATAGCACAGGATATCTACCGGATATCCTAATTATATCCACAATATCTAAAAGTCATCTAAATCCTACAGTGAATCTCGAATTTATATCCGCTGGATATCCAGTAGAGATAGCAGTTCGTACCACTTGCTGGATATCCATTAGATATTACTAAACCGCCATTGGCCATTTCTTAAGGTAAGTGACTACATTTAAATATGTATATAGGACATCCAAAATATCTATAGGGCCTATCATATTAAGGATATTGGGCGGACATTTGGATATCTTTTGGTAGTCTTTTGAATGTAACTTTACTAATCTTGGATGTCCTTGGATATCCTGAATGTGAGAGAGTGACGTCTGTTAGATATTATTTGGATGTATATGTGCTATATGGGCGAAACTGTAATGAGTGCGAGGGCGGGGAAATAGGAGATCCCTGAGGAAACCAGCCAACCAGTGGCATCGTACGATTCCCACATGCAAATATCCGGGATGCGGCCCCGCCGGGAATTAAACCCTTTTCGTCTTGGTGGAAGGCGAGTAGTCTAACCACTACACCACCGTGGCCCCTGCGAAATTATAATCCATTCACAGTTACTTCCAACTTGAGCAATACACACAGATGCTCCCGCCATCTTCGTTTCTCCAGTCGACCGCTAGAGTGCATTACCATCGTATGCTAGGGTCGTAGTGGTCTTCAGCCATCTTCGTTTCGCCTTTCACCTGTCAGGGGGACGCCAACATCGTTTGTGTTACCGATGACGGTCGCTAGCAGCACTCGTGTCGACACACATGATCAAATTCCAACGTACAGCATGCAGAACACTCACCCATGCATGCAGTACTCGGTGCAAGTAGCTCAAAAAATGCGAGACGTACTAGTTTCGATCCAACCGCCAATGAGTGTTGCAGCTCGACGGTTCCGATAGCTCTGGGGGATTGCAGCGGTATGGTTAGACTGTGAGGGCTAAAGGTCGCAATAACCAGCGTCAGCCTAACACGTGTGTTGAGGGAACCTCGTGCAACATATGAAATCGTCCCATACATGAAAAATTAAGTCACATCATAATTTATAATAAAGGCTTAACATAGACGCAAGTGCGCTGCGAGCACGATGTCATATCAAACCTCGGCTATAAAAAATAATACCTGATACTTCCACAGTTCGTAATAGCGATATCAGTGGTGATATTGCGAGGAGAACTTTAGTAAAAAGCTGGAATGCCTGTCAACGGAAAAAATTGCTTATGTTCACAAGGATCAACCTCAAAAAAATTCTACAATATGTCAAGTGCAGTACACTATTTACCAGTGGTGATAATTTGAAGACGCATTATACGTCTTGTAAAGGCTGTGTTCCTTTGCCTGACACTAAATATCATGCATTTAAACCAACGATCTTGCAAGAGACGACGAAACTGCTACATATCGATGATTATATATAAACAAATTCAAAGCACAGGTGCGATAAGGACAACGCTGCTACACGCTGATGCAAACAGATATAGAATAAAATATAAAGTAAAATAGTTATAAGCATTTACCCACTGGCGCAATCACATATTACACAAGCATCGGGTGCTGTACACTGTGTTATACTATGCTAGACAAGACCATGTCGTTCTGGTTAGTACAACAAAATATAAAACTACTTCCTTACGAACCGACTGAAACGAAACGATCACATTCAGATTACGACCAACACTCACAACCCCAGGTAGTCGGCCGGCAGAGCAGGCGGCGTGCAGGTCTCGGCAAGTCGAAGGGATGGCACAGAACACTAGCCGAGAGAGAGAGACGTGTCAGGCTCCAGGGTGACAGACCAGCCGAGTCACACATACACTTCCCTTTACGAGAGGAATTCAGTTAGACAAGGCATGGTAAAAAGTTGTTTCGTTTTAAATATTATATGCACATACTTAATTTTAAGGATGAAGAAAAAAACATGTGAAAACTCTGATAAAACCCTTTGCCCCGCTCGTAATAGTAGGAACAGAGACGTCATGCGACTTTGACCTCTGATCACTATATAGGATGACATCTACGCTAGTGATGAAGGGGAACAAGCTATATTTTGTTTAAAAAACATTCACGGGAACACACTGAGAAAGTGAATTAGCCTCACTCACAATAGCTGGAACAATCACAACTAGCAACCTTGACCTTGGATTACGTTATTCGACCTTGACCTTGGGCCACCAACTCGAACAAAATCTACCGCTTAAAACAAAAAATAATCGCAATTTTCGTAGCACATTTTAAAATCGCAGAAAAAACTCACAAGACCTTGGCTTCGTCGTCGACGAAAATACCATGAAAATACACACAAGTGCCATTTTTCAATGACCATACTTAAGTAAACGTATACTAAAAAGTATTTAAGTAATTTAGTTACTTACATTGACAGCAAGAGTAATTTTACACTGAAAGTATCATTTTACACTAACAATGTGAGTCAAGTTACGTTGACAAATGTGATTTTACAATTATCGTCCACGAGAAAATTTAGATTGTAAAAATTAAATGGAAGGATTATTTTGACATATGAGGACAGGCTGGCACAAACCTGTATTTTCATATATTCACAGAGATACTTTAATGTTATTTAGACAAACATCTGCATTTAGTTTGATTATGCACAATGCCTACGAGGCAAATGATAAAAATACTTTTTTTTAGTTTGCATAATGTTGGATTGCGTAGGTAAATACAAAAAAAAAATGTACTAACACTTGTGAAGAACTCATACACTGAAATATTCACAATCGCAAAATCTTGGCACAACGCATCAATGCGAATTTTCGTTAGGTTACATTAAAAATTANGCCTACGAGGCAAATGATAAAAATACTTTTTTTTAGTTTGCATAATGTTGGATTGCGTAGGTAAATACAAAAAAAAATGTACTAACACTTGTGAAGAACTCATACACTGAAATATTCACAATCGCAAAATCTTGGCACAACGCATCAATGCGAATTTTCGTTAGGTTACATTAAAAATTGTTAGTGTTACGTAACTTATTCATTTATATCGAATTAGTTATTATCTTTTTTTTTTTTCAATCGTTGTTAGTCAAATTTTTATTCGACTGTTAGTTTTCTGCACGTCTGAGGTTGACGCCGAGGAATATATTAAATAAGAAAATATTTCTGTAGCAATTTGAATTAGAAATTACACATTTTCAGCTGTAAAATTGCTTTCAATGAAAGATAAAAGCTAAATATAGATTTGGTTTGTTGTACATTTTCAGTATGGGCCTAAATATGAGTAGTTTGCAATTTTAAAAGTTTTAACTTCTTTATTTTAACTAACAAAAAAATAAGTAAAATTAATATAGCATAAATTTATAGAGCCAACTTCGATGTGACACGCTTGGTCAATTTACCAAATGTAAGCCTTGACATTTAAATACACAGGCAAAAAACAGTTTTTTCTTAAGTTAATAATGTGAGAAAGAAATTTCTTTCAAGAGATAAATAATCCAATGACTAGACGTGTTTTCTTGTTAGACCTACTTGCAAAACAGGGAAAACCGAACACGAAATTAAAAATGAATATGTTTCTCACAGTAGATGAAATTCGAAAAATGCCCGACAAAGAAAACGATGTTCATCTGTGAACAGGAACGTGAGCCGGTTGGCATAGCTTTTAGGACTCTGCCTGGTAAGCACGGTGTCCGAGTACGAATCACCCGGGACGAAAAATTGTAGCCGACAATTTGGAAAACTTCTTTCTGATGCATTTGCTTATGTTGCAAAGTTAAATCTGTGCGTAGGAACACGCTAGTAAACCATACTGAATTTGTTTTACATAATACAAGTCTTTTTTTTTTTTTTTTTTTTTCGGATTGCTTGCAGAATTAGGTACACATGCTGTGTGCTTTATTTCATTTTTGCAAAGAAACACGCTCCAAAAGTATATGTTTATTTTTACCATAATAACTCTTGAAATTATACTTTTGTGAAGGAGAAAAGAGAAATGGAAATTTTGCTTGTTCTGATTGTCTTTGGCCGTGTTTTTTGTGTAATATGACTCATAAATTTTAGGTGTTAAAATATACCTATACTTCGGTGGAGACTCTCTGCAGCGTACATTTGCATTAAACAGTTTTTTACTCACCAAGGCAGAAGCTAGTGAACCACCCGACAGCTAAGGCGGGGATGTCTACAGTACATCAGAATCTCACTACTTGTCACCAAACCAGCATAGGTGTTTCAACGTAGTCAACGATACGTACTACCAACAAATCGAATGCCAACACGCAGCAATTCAAACTAGTAAATCGATTCTATTAGTAAAGGAGAACTCTGCAGCACGATTCAAGCAGTTCATAAATCCAGTTTTCATTTTCAATATTAATTTCTAATGACCTGAAAATTTCACATATTCATTTGGGGACAAGCTGGACTTATTATTTATCTGCATCGCTGTCGCGATTTGGCCAGTTATTTATTTGACATGCCGTAGAAGGCTCGTGTTCCTATAGTAGATCCGATACAAAAAAAAAGCGATCAATCACAGACAACCAATAAAAATGTCATTGACAACCAGCCAATGAGGTAACGACAGTGGCGTGAAAAAACGTACATTCCACTATGAAGTTTAGTCCAGAAGTCTTTGAACCAGGGAGTTGTTCAGGAATGTACTAATGTTATTTCCTTTAAAAAAAAAAACACTCGCTACAAAACTATGTGTAATCCTCCTGCTTTAAAACGAAAGTTCCCTTGACATGTAAACTATGAACTAGGCCCTATATACACAGATTAATACAGAATAACGACGTTGCGGTTACTTGTCTTGATTTTCTAAGTCCCTCAAAGTAACGGTACGTTCATAGAAAACACAACTGCATTATAATATACACTGTTTTAAGACAGTTTTTCCTTCACCGCTAATGTTCATTACATCCACAAATGAGTAGATTGCATCGCCCCAACTGCAAAAGCCTGAACTATATAAAAAAAAAACTGAGATGGACGTGTGTGTCGTGGATGAGAGGCGGATTTTAACTCACTTGAAATATTACATGTTGTAATATACGACTAATATCGATGACCAGCAGTAGGTAACGATTAGTTTGAACTGCAGAACAGTTAGTGCCGGAATTCGGCGCTTGCTTGTGCCACAAGAGTACTAGATCGGTTTTAATATAGTTACAAAACATTCATTTGTTAAAACCATTTTAATGTACAACCGTGTGCGATTGGCTTGATGCAAGACGAGCAAATTCATTTGAACAACCACTACTAATTTCGTTCACGTTCTCATGAACTCGTTTTTCGTTCACGAAATATAGTCCATTCACGGTTACTTACAATTTTTCTGAAGCCCTGCTAAAGTTCTACTTCCAGGATATTCCTCCGCCTCATGGAACACAGCTTAACCCAGTCTAGAAAATGACACCAAGGGGTCAGCGCACCGCGTTCGTGTGCACTCAGTTAAATATAATAATTTGCATAAGAACGATTTCTTACTAGGCATTACCAACGCACTTACATTCTCCCTGTATTTATGCATATTAATTATAAACGAGATAATATAGTTTATAGATAAAGTATAATTAAATGTCAGATTAAACAAGAAGAGGGTGTTTTTATATTAACCATTGGCATGGCATTATTTCGGAAACAACCTAACCCGTCATACATGGGGTGATTTTTCAAAGGTTTAATTCAAGAAGTGTGAAGAAACCGCGAACAAACTATACACCTATTATTGCGTTGAACGGTCAGACCGCAAGCGCGGGATTTATACAGGTAGTCTGGAGTTGTCCGCAATATTACCCCAGCCCAAAGACGATATAAGAGAAAGGCCTGTAAGTCAAGGCTAACATTTGGCACCAAAGAACCAACGCTAATGTGCTGCTATATCTGTACATCCAACAGGAAGCTTTCAAGAATAATCGATTGTTATGCCAATAATCGTAATTGACATATTGCAAGAATAGATTCGTCTTATTCGATTGTATGTTTTAAAATTAATTTCCCTGTAAAGGATTGTAAAGGCAATTACGTGACGGAATTATTCAAATGCCGTTCTGTATATTGCACTTTTATTTAAAAGTGTCGAAGATAAACTGCACAGATAATGCAAAGTATCCATAAGCCAGCCAAATAAATTACCAACCCAAAATTCGTTGCTGTCGTATAGACTGCAACTAAGTTACAATAAAACGCACTTTGCAAATTATTAATGCAGCTTCTCCGAAACATTACAAGTGGTACAGGGATCGAATGACAATGGCAACACGGAAGTTAGGTTTTTGCTTTTAGCATACATCGTTAGAAATACTTCAATTATATAAAATAAAGTTCGATAAGTTTTTTATTGTAAAAATGTCACTTTCAAATTANTGCAACTAAGTTACAATAAAACGCACTTTGCAAATTATTAATGCAGCTTCTCCGAAACATTACAAGTGGTACAGGGAACGAATGACAATGGCAACACGGAAGTTAGGTTTTTGCTTTTAGCATACATCGTTAGAAATACTTGAATTATATAAAATAAAGTTCGATAAGTTTTTTATTGTAAAAATGTCACTTTAAATTAAATTACATGTTTATAAGTTATTTCTTTTTCCGTATAAATATATAAACTCCGGCAGTCAAGACAGCGTCTGGACTNAAAATTACATGTTTATAAGTTATTTCTTTTTCCGTATAAATATATAAACTCCGGCAGTCAAGACAGCGTCTGGACTGCTATCTCTATATATTCCAGACGAACTACGTCCAACGAACTTGGGAACCGTATCGCCCAACTAACTTTCACCCCCTGTACCATTCTTGAGAGCGAGTGACGCACGGATTGAGGGAGGGNGGGAACCGTATCGCCCAACTAACTTTCACCCCCTGTACCATTCTTGAGAGCGAGTGACGCACGGATTGAGGGAGGGTAGGGTGAGTCTGTCCCCTCCACGCGCCTAACTCTGGTATCACGTGTCCTGCGTTGACCACGCCCCGGCTCCGAAACTCCACCCAGCCGCGCCGTATTTCCAGCCCTGCGAGCTCAACGATGAGCTCNCGTTGACCACGCCCCGGCTCCGAAACTCCACCCAGCCGCGCCGTATTTCCAGCCCTGCGAGCTCAACGATGAGCTCGGTGGTCTCTATATACCGCTCTTAAATTCTGGAAGGCTCCTCCGTTCCCCATCCCTTATGGAATGCCCCCATTCTTCGGTCGTTGCCCTGGAGTTCAAGGTTGCCCGCGGCGCTTACGTCCTCCGCACTTCCTGCTTCTATAACGGCCAACGTGGAGACCTCAGCACTGCTTCTCCCTCCNCCGCGGCGCTTACGTCCGCCGCACTTCCTGCTTCTATAACGGCCAACGTGGAGACCTCAGCACTGCTTCTCCCTCCCAACGCGAACAATCGCGCTACCTCGTCGCATAACCGCAGGGCGCTGTCTGCATCTCCCCACCTGGTAATATCTCTCCTTCGNCGAACAATCGCGCTACCTCGTCGCATAACCGCAGGGCGCTGTCTGCATCTCCCCACCTGGTAATATCTCTCCTTCGTTAGCGTGGCCATTGTCGCGAGCGCATGTTCCCGAGTTCATGCGCGAGTCGTCGCGATTGTTTCGCTTCCCTCTTCCCATATCCCGCACACCCTCTCCCGCAATGCGGGACAAAAATTATTGCGGACCAAGATCATCCCGCCTTTTGTCTCCCGTAACGTCAGCGACATGATGGCGTATTCAGAAGATGGAGCACAATTCACCGCTACATCCACGAAAATGTTTCTCCTAAAAATTCCCTTATGAAAATTCTTGCGTTGAGTAGGATGTTCACGGTAAACTGAGCTCTTTTGAAATATCTGCTTAGAATCTACATTTGTGCACGCTGTGTATTCTTTCACCTTACGTAATACTATAACATTTCCGTGTGGACCTGATCACTCTTTTCAAGAGTCGGTCATGTGGAACTGTGAAATTGTTAGAGAAGCATATATTTTACAAACATGTACTAATTCTTATGCTCGCGTACATTACAATAACAGAAAGCAAGAAAAATTATGTTATTGCTCATAAATATGTTTACGTAACAGTTGTAATCTTCACTAGGAAACATTAATGTCNAGCAAGAAAAATTATGTTATTGCTCATAAATATGTTTACGTAACAGTTGTAATCTTCACTAGGAAACATTAATGTCGTCGTTTAAAAGCGTCAAAAGTAAGCAAAAATCGCCGTAAGTAGCCGCCTGTTTGCGGTATTTATTCTTCTGTTAAAAAGTGTTTTAAACTATAGCGACGATACTGTATATTTTTTGAACAGATTGCTTTATTAAAACCCCATAGACGCCGCTTANGTGTTTTAAACTATAGCGACGATACTGTATATTTTTTGAACAGATTGCTTTATTAAAACCCCATAGACGCCGCTTATGATGCTGAGGAAACAGAAGACACGCGAAGCATGTTTATGCTTCCATTCTGCTGGACGTGACCTTGAGGTGTTTACAATTTCTACAGGATGGCCTCGTAATCTGCGAATAATAGCAACTAAATTGATTATAGTCCATTCACGGTTACTTCCAACTTTTCTGAAGCCCTTATAAAGTTATACTTCCAGGATGTTCCTCCGTCTCACGCAAACAAATCTTAGAAAATAACACCAGACGGCTAACGCACCACATTCGTGCGCACTCAGTGTAATAATATTTTGCATAAGAACCATTTCTTAATACGCATTACCATCACACCTATTTTATCTGTCTTTATTTACATAATTTAAAAAATAAATACTGTAATTTATATATAAAATACAAGTAAAGTTTCAGTTTTACCAAAAAATTAGGCACTTTTATGTTAACCTAAGTTAACACGCTTGTAATAAACGGCATATTTAGGAAGCAACCAGGCTCGTCAGACATTGTGTGTTTTTTCGAAGGTTTGATTCAAAAGGCGTGAAGAAATCGCGAATAGACTATAGTAGAATGTTACAGATTCAAGTGGAACAGTTTCAACAGATATGCAGTCAAATTCGCTGATTTGGATTAATTAGAACTTTTCCAATTGTAGACTGTAGTAATCGATCAGTTGCGACGAAAAAATAAACACCAGAGGATCGCAACAGATGCTGTTAACTGCAGTGTATCAGGCCGGGCGCAGTAATATCGCCTGACTTTATATTCATGACGGGGCATCGTTCTCGCATCTCCGGCACGTTCGTTCGAGCGCTTGATTTACCACCGGGTTGCGGTGTGTGTTTTGCGTGATCTGCCGTTACGTGCGCAATTTAGACGGTGTTTACGGGATGCGCTGTCGGTGCTGATGAATATTTTGGCGTGCAGCTAGAAACTGTCAGGTGGCTTTGCACGATGCACAGTTAACTGGAATGCCGCTTGCCAGGGTATAAAGTTCGTGTGCAAGTCTTGGCCAAGACATAAGTCTCTGTGTCTCTTTTATTTGCTAGTCTAGCGTACCATTACTGTAAACAAATGTATGGTGAAGTTCTTAAACTGTAATGGAAGTTCTTAACCTATACAGAGTATGGTAATGGTACTAGGCATCAGGCTGAAAATATGGCAATGTTTAGCATCGCTACTATACAAAATTGTGAACTTCTCTACACACTTGACTCTTGTCAGAGCAACTGTAGTAACAGTAACAAGAATGTATGGCAAAATATTTTACCATTCGCGCTTTGTCACTGTATTTATACACTGAAATGGTAAATTTAGAGTGCAGTATAAAGCCGAAGCAACAGCAATTCAACAACACTTTGGAATGCTGCCGACGTAACATTACGCCGCTTGCATTTAACTGAGCTGTAAAGAGATTGCCGTATAGTCCATTCATGGTTACTTCCAACTTTTCTGAAGTCCTGCTGAAGTTCTACGTACAAGATATTCCTCCACCTCATGGAAACAAAGCTTAGAAAATTACACCAGAGGTCAAACGCACCGCTTTCGCGCGCACTCGAGTGTAATAATATTTTGCATGCGAACTATTTCTCACTAGGCGTTACCAACACACCTATTTTCTCTCTGTCTTTATTCATATTATTTGTAATCGATATATTGTAATTAATAGAAAAAAACATTAGTAAAAGTTCAATTTATCCACAAATAAGGCACTTATTTTTATTTTAACAGCAGTATAAAACGCTTGTGATACATGCCGTGTTTATGAAGAAACAAAACACGTCATATATGGGGTGTTTTTTCAAAGGTTTGATTTAAAAAAGTGTGAAGAAACCGCGAATAAACTCTTTTAACATTACAGCAGCATTCTTTGAAGACACGAGCGAAGAAGTATTCCTTTGCCAGCAGTTTTCACAAGGTTCAGAATATTACTCCAGCAACACTCAAAGTGTGTAGATTACTCAAAATGAGCAGGTTGGATCGTATATTATTCAATATAGGAAAGTACGTTTGATAGGGACACTTTCAATTCGGCATTATATTAGCAGAGAGCCTGCCAGTAATGAACGTTGTTCAGTGTAGTAAGTGTGTCTGGTATTGTGTGAACCAACGGGACTATTGTAATTGAGAATGCAGGGACCAGTAGAACTAATGGCCATTCAGTCGTGAGTACATGCGACTCATTTCTAGTGTGTCTTAATTGCCAGTAAATCTATACCGCACTCAAAAGTTTTAGGGGTGAAATCTGGTTGGAGGTATTTTGGCCTTCTGAGGCCTGAAAACTTTTATTCTCTAACAACTAATGACACTGCTCCACACGTTAGATGCGGTGTATAGTATATACTGTGTATAGTACAAATAGGTGCCGAATACTTGTTTACTGAAGGGGAAAAAGGTTTGGGGGGAGGGGGGCAGTTCTCAAACTTTCTGAGACAGACCCATGTTCATTTTAATTTTATCTCTCTATAATACTGTTCATTGTCTGTGTATGCGGTTATGCACCTATGTAACACTTATTACATGTAAGCAAAAGTATTAAATATTGAAATAGATTAATTCGTATTGAAATTGTGTTGTTTTCTTTTATGCAAAGACCTATAAACAAGATAACTTTTAAAAAAAATTAGACAAGTAGTATGTATTAAGTTATAAGTACTTATTACAAAGTGAAGTAGTAACCAACTACTGTTCATCAACCCAGGGGGGATCCCACTGCTGTTTAAAAAGGCAGGGGCGTTACGGCCCCCCTAACTCTCCCTACTTGGTAGCTATGATAACTCAGACCATTAAAACCGCTTCCCTTGTAATGTCCTTTATATTTAACATTTTGACTGATTGGGTCAATTTATACTTACTGCCACTATTTTACGTTGCATTTATAATGTGTATCCATCTATGTCTGTTAAATTTATGATTCGGTAATGAAATAACTACGCTATATGAAAAAGATAACGTTTGTTTGCTGTATTTGCTGTGCTCTTTTTGTAACTTGTTAAAGCTCAGTTTCGGGCAACTCGATCGTGCAGTTGTGTGCGGCGTGCGTCAATGTTTGAATACGGACACTTTCACATACACGGGCAAATGCAGACAGGCCTTAAAGCTGTGACGGCTGTCACATCTAGCGACGTTCACCCGCAACAGAGAGTGTTACGTCCTACGTATTTGTCCTACATGAGCTATGTGGAGGTTTCACAAACCCTACACCTTTAACTCTTTTGCCACCTGAGCGGGTGGAAATTTTGCGGTGTATGCTTTCGTGAATTTATTTACACCGGGGGAAGGAGAGGCGAAAGTTGCTGTCCCGTGTGTCGGAAAGGCTACCGGCACAAAGCGTACAGTTGGTATCAAATACCGCGGCGCAGAATTGGTGTGGCATAGACACTGGAAAATATGATTTTCCCTTTTATGCATGCATACGCAGTGCTTCGGGGGGGAATAGGNTGCATGCATACGCAGTGCTTCGAGGGGAAAAAGAAAGACTTGCGTTTGAGCGGCTGTACTGCTCTGTGTGGAGGTGGGTGCTGTCCGTTTTACGTCAGCAGACACTGAATGGCGAAAAGACGGCGTTCGGGGTGAGTTCAGGATGTTTCCGGTAGGCTACTTCAGCTTAAGTTTAATCATTATAGATAGGGACTGGATAATTTCAAACACACCTATATTTCTGTTATGTTTGCAATTTGATGATATTTTATTAGACACGTCCAGTTTAATTAACACTGAGCCAATAAGAACAAGCACCAAATTCCGTGCCACCTGGTCTGAAGTAGAACTGGCTAGACACTGAGGCAGTAGCCAATGAACGGAAAGCCGAGGCTCGAAAATACATTGGACTGCGGAGTCTATCTTACAGATAATTTTAAAAGCGAAATTTTTCATGTCATAATTACAGACGTGCAAAATTCACGTTATTATTTGGGGACAAGTTAAACCTCACTGCCGTATACATAGCTGGGCAAAATGCGTAATTTCATTGGTTGATTACTATATACGAGGCTATAACTGTGGTACCGAGTTAGAGTCAGTTGGTCACTCTGCAGTTCAATTGTTGTTACTAGCTCATTAAGTCCTTCAGATGCTGTCATGCAATTGGCCAGCGAATTACAGAAGTTATAGAATTGTGCGGCCATTAAAAGTTTAGTCTGCTATCGGATAGTAACAGGAATTTTAGAGGTGAGTTGAACAGAGAGATTGAGCGCACTCATGACTGTGATATGAGATAGAGATGGAGCAGCGGCGAAATGCAAGGGATGGGAAAAGGGAAGAACCCTGACAGAACCCAACGGCCAACAGAGCTCGAGGATTGACTCTGCCAGCCGCGCTGTCGCCGCAGCTCACTTTGTAGTCGGACATTCCTGCGCTGCTTGGTAGCTCCGGTTGGTCGTCGAGGGGTTAACGTAGTCGCACTGGCACGCCCTTGCAGGTGAAACAAATGAAAAAAAAAAATAAACACACGCCCGCAGGTTTTCTTGTGTCAGGTTACGGGATGTGTGCAAATGAAAACTTCCCCCTCCNCCATTCTCAGTGCCGTGACTGCACAGGCACCCCCGCCGGACCAGCGCTGTTCCCAAGACACAATGGGCTGGAAGTGACGTGGTATAAAACTCATTTGCCCTGGTTGTCCTCGCCGAATCTCCCCCCTCCTCACACCCGGCTTCCGTCTTCTCGCCCCGTCAACCAACGTGACGCAAGCCGGGTTAATGAGATCCGCAGTCCGCACGCCGTTTTCGGGAAAACTCCCCCGTGCGGGTCGCTCGCGGACCTGGCCTTAGCTTCCCCGGAGGAAAAAAAAATTACACCACAGCTGTTGCCTGGCCTCTCGGAAGTAGATTGCCGGCAGCTGCTGAAGAATTTTAATGGCTACTTTTGTAATCAAGCTTGAGAAAAAAAAAACCCTCGGGCCTAAACTGCACATATTTTAACGGACGCAGTGACTGGCATGTTCCCAGTAGCGTTGGTATGGTCTATTCGCAGTTTCTTCACACTTTTTGAATCAAACCTTTGAAAAATCATCCCTTCTGTGAAGTGTTTGGTCGTTTACTAATTATGTCGTTCATCACAAGCGTTTTATACTTGTGTTAACATTTAACTACCTTATTTTTGGTTAAATTAAACTTTTAACTTATATTTTATTTATAAATTATAATACTTAATTTTTTAATTTGTACGAATAAAAACAGGGTGAAAATAGGCGTGTTGGTAATGCCTAGTAAGAAATAGTTATTTTTCAAAATTGTATTACACTGAGTGCGCACGTATGAGGTGCGCTGTCCTTTGGTGTAATTTTCTAGACTCGTTCAAGCTTTGTTTGCATGAGGCAGGGGAATATCCTGGAAGTAAAACTTAAGCAGAGCTTCAAAAAAGTGTGAAGTAACTCTGAATGGCCTACAGTAATGCAGGACAAGTATTTTCGTAACTTAACTTAAACGTGCCGGTCACAAAAAAATATTCATTATTTTGTATTTGTACGAAATACCATCCAATTTTTAGAGATTACTTGTAAGTATGTACACGCTTTCCTCGTTAAAAAAAATTATATCGTATATTTTTTGTACAAATGTATGCCATGATCCCGTTCAAGAGCCATTTTTTTTCTAGATTTTGAGGATATTGTATCGCTTCGTGACATATCAATGACGATTCAATAAATATATCAAATAATTTTAAAATAACATTTATCACGTTTTTTTTAGGGTAAATGTAAGACTTTTAATTTAAATCTTAACTGCTTAATATTTTATAAAAATATTTTAACTCAAAGTTTTGTTTCTGGAAATGTATTTCTTGATGTCGCAGGAGGGGCATGTTACAATTACTTTGAAATCCGGGGGGCCGCAGTGGTGTAGTGGTTAGACTACTCGCCTCCCACTAAGACGAACGTTGCTCGATTCCCGGTGGTGTCGCCTCCCGTATTTTCGCATGTAGGAATCGTGCCGGGTGATGCCGCTGGTCGGCGGGCATTTTCGAGGAGCTCCCGTTTCCCCCGCCCTTGCATTCCGGCGCTACTCCATACTCACCTCACTTCATACTCATCGGCTCTCAAGACCTCGATGTTAAGAGCCGCTCAAAACTCTCCATTCCACTCTTATTTAAAATTATATAGTAGTTCCGCCTGAGATAACGTTTTAACTTCTAAGTGTTTTGACTTATTTGTCTATGGTTATCATTGAAATGCGGACGAACCACATAATATATTTCCAAGAAATTATACTTCATGATATTCTCATGACTTAGACGATGATTATTTTGATCTGTAGCATAATGTATCAATTTTGTTAACTTTTTTGTGATTTGTACGAAAAAGATAGAAATTTAAAATCTATTTAATTACTTTAATTAATTTTTAAAAACGAATTTTTACCCTTGTCATGCTTTTTTCCAGACTGTTGGTAAAAAAGTACTGCAAGTAAAAAAAAACTGCTAGTAGAGTGAAGGAGCCATGTGCATCGAACCCTGAAGGTAATAATGGCAATTCTCAGTACTCGTTACCGTACCAGCAGCCAAATAAAACGAACGTAATTTTCTCCGCTGTATCAGGACACATCCATCCGTGTATCGTTCTGCTATTTTCAGTGAATTTCTCAGTAATTGTAATTTTAATGAACATGGCTACTTACATTTTGTGTATATTTTGAATATGTTGAATTTTTCCCCTTCGTCTTCTTTACTTGGAACCTTAACCTATGTAATTAGCATGACCTTGAAAAGGGAGGGGTGGGGGCATTGTTGAAGTCTTTGTAATTTCAAAAGAAGATTATTTTTATTACTTAATGGTGGGCTTACGCGTTCTCATTTAGAAAGGCACTCTTGTGGAATGCAATTTTTTATTTGTTTCATTCCTTCTTCTTGCGGGAATAATGGTAAGTTGTTAAACATTTACGCTATGAGTCGAGATGATGGAAAAAAGCGAAAAAAATTTGAGCCGACATATCTTCTATAACTAGTTTATTCTTTCATGATTGGCTGAACAAGGTTTTCACTCTGCTAAGTTGTATGCAGACCAATCACGAACGTTCTGCCCTATAGTATCAGAATCCTCATTGGCCCAGTGAAACGGGGTAGTAGTTTCATACATGCATGCCAGGCAATAAGGAAAGAAAACTGTCGGACATGTGTACAGTACGTTGAATTCTAGCAAACAGTCGACTGTTCCCGCGATGAACCATAGTCTCTAGTTATAAGGTCTACAGCCCGTGTTGTAACTTGGGCTTCGCTTCTACTGAAAAATTATTTTAGTTGTAAGATTGAGCACGCGTCAAATAAGTTTTCACTTGGTTTTTAAAGATGTCACAAAACTACACATGACCTTCGGTTGGTGTGTATTATTGTTTTTGTAGAAGGGGAGGGGGAGAGGTCCATAGATATTACCCTCTATACCTTCCTTCCTAAACATCTTTCACTTCGAACTTGAACAGATTTCGCTTAAGAAAATATTCGCTGCACTAGATGAATGATTCCTAGTGTTTTATAAAGCACGTTGGAAAATTACTATGTGAGCTAAGTTTTTTGTGCTACCGATTTATACAGATTTCGAAATGTCGTAAAATGGTTTCGATATCAATCGATACGTTCGATGAATGCAAATTACACCATGCAGATCACTATTTTTTTTTTTATCATTTCGAGTGCTGCAGACGTAATATAACGTCACCCGAATTTAACTGTGCTCTACGGAGTTGGTCGTACCATGATGGCATCCGCATTCTTTGAATACACGGGCAAAGAAATAATAGTTCGATACGAGATTTTATGAAGTTGACACTACTGTCCTCTGAGTTATACAGGATGTTGGCTAGTAGAGTACTGCGTTACTGTACTTTGGTGCAGNGTCGGGGAAGGCTGCTTGACTGAAGACGGTTTTTGCTTATCTGTGACTGCGGCTTTTGGTGAGTTATCTTCGTTGGTTGGTGTAGCTGGGTCAGCCCGGCGTCCCGTCTCGGAAGTCTGGGGTTGGTTTTCCGGGACGTGTGATGTCTCTGTGACCTTGTGACCTCGGCTGGCTGTTCCCGTTGGAGAGCGCATCTCCTCGTCTGTGTCGACGTCCGCGACGATCCGGCTTTCACTTCCGACTTCTCTGCCTCGCGCTGAAAAACTGACANTCTCGGAAGTCTGGGGTTGGTTTTCCGGGACTTGTGATGTCTCTGTGACCTCGGCTGGCTGTTCCCGTTGGAGAGCGCGTCTCCTCGTCTGTGTCGACGTCCGCAACGATCCGGCTTTCACTCCTGACTTCTCTGCCTCGCGCTGAACAACTGACTCTCGTCTCGGCCATGGAACAACTGACCTCCGTCTTGGCTGCGCTCGTAAATTTAACTCGTGTGTCACTATGCTAAAGCTATGTTGGTCAGCACTTTCTCGTCAGAGAACTGGGGACTTACCCTGTCTGCCTGATTTTGTGTCTCGTCAGCGGCTTGTGTGCCATGACCAGGGTGGAGGGAGGTTTAAGTAGGAGTCGCGGGGATTCCTATGAAGCTGTGGTCTGCACTAATTCTCGTCGGGACATCCCCTGTTTTCTTCGCCGAGGGCCGCCTATCAGCTATTTCTCTTGCGTGGCTCAAGGGTCTTCCCCGAGCTCATAATCTCGGAACATCTCCTGTGTCTCTCGAACTTCGGTTCTTTCTCTGGGGTGAATCTCCGGGTTGAAAGTTTCGTTGTCAGCTGCCTGCCCTGGATATGTATGAATACAATGGCAGGGTTTGGTAACAGCGCTATGCCTATTCTCATAAGCGACATGCGTCAAAGTTCTATGCAACGTAATATTACGTCGGCAATACTCAAAGCGTAAGTTGCTCATGTGAACAAGTTGGATTGCACCGTATTCTACGTTTGAAAGAACATTTAATTGTGAAACTTTCAACACGGCATTATATTGACAGAGAACCGGCTTGTAATGAAGGTTGCTCATTACAGTAAGTGTGTCCGGTGTTGTGTGAACTAATAGCACGGTTGTTAATTTGAATACATAAACCAACAGAACTAATGGTCTTGCAGTCGCCAATAAAGCCGATTCACTTTTACTTGTGTTAATTGTCAGTAAAGTGTTTAAAGACATGCTCGTATGAATTATATTCGCTAGCGAATCGCAGTTTATCTGACACGTCATATAGGACTCTTGAGACAATAAAAACTCGCATTAACCCTTATAGGACAAATTAAATTTATTGTGTAAAAGGTTGCATTAAAAATATGATGTATGCTCTACTTTTTGCCGACATAGCATTTGTTTGTTATCACAACCAATGAACCTTTAAGGCTTTGTGTTCTCTCATAGAATTAAGAACCATTTATAAGGCAATGTATGTTTCGCGAAAAGATTTCTGCTCGTGCTATACTTCAATGCCCTAGGTCTACAATCACAACTTCCATTGGTTATTGGCAATGCGTTTACGAAAGAAGACATGTTTTTATTTGACTGGGCCAATTAGAATAAAGTACTCTGTGTAATTGCACGTTCATTATTCGCGGGCAGAAACTAAGGGTGTGTGACTTTTAAAATCATTCTACCACGAAAGTGCATATGAACTTAAGTGTTTTGGAGTAGAACTGGTCTTAAAATATTTTAAAGAAAAATACATGCCTCTAGCCATTTATAACATAGAGCGAGCGATAACACAGTTTACAAATCATTAACAGACGGGGAAGATCATTGGGCATTGAGCCTCGAAGTGTACAGTATTAGTCAAAAATAACCTTCATGTGCGTGATGTACACAATAAGTGTGCACTGATTCTGAATTGTTAAAAAAAAGCCCGGAAGCATGCCAACTGCGTAGAGGTAAAACTGGCTCCTCCAGAGGGTCAACAGCTAGAAACGAGCAAATAGTGTGTTAAGTAGGCAGGAAGCCGTTTGTTCCAGCCTAAAAAGCAGCGTACTCCCACATTTCCCCACTGCCCTGCGGGTAACTACGAGGAAGTTATCTTTTGTCTTGAGGAAAACAAGACTTGGACATCAAGCTGTCGTCGAGTGTAGTCGAGATGGTAAGAATCGATTGGCACCTCGCGCAAAGGATGCAGCTTTGAAGGCGACGTGTGTAGGCGGAACATTAATCGCCCTAATTGTTTAACCTCCCCACTTCCCCCATCCCTTCTCATCTAATGCTCCATTTCCCCGCCATTCAAGCAATCTTCCTAATGGCCGACTAGCGAAAACAGCTTCAGCAACCCTCTACCCCCAACCCCAGTCCTTGACAAACACAAGTGCACCCCTCACCCGAGTTTCGCTGAGACAATCCTGATGTTTTTTTTTGTGTGTGCATGTTTATGCTTCTCTAATTTTTTCTCCAGCCACCTTCCCCTCCTATCCACTTACTACCAAAATCCTCACAACAGTTTTTGTCCCCTCACTTTCCTTTTATATTTTTTTTTGCACAGTCAATTTCCTTAATGCCGACTTTGAAGCGTACCCTTTCTTTCGAATTCCCCCCTCAACGTCGACTGTTAGAATGAGCTTTGGCAAGTGCTGAATATTTTAAGGCCCCTTCGCTCCTCTGCTCGNTCGCCGAGGGCCGCCTATCAGCTATTTCTCTTGCGTGGCTCAAGGGTCTTCCCCGAGCTCATAATCTCGGAACATCTCCTGTGTCTCTCGAACTTCGGTTCTTTCTCTGGGGTGAATCTCCGGGTTGAAAGTTTCGTTGTCAGCTGCCTGCCCTGGATATGTATGAATACAATGGCAGGGTTTGGTAACAGCGCTATGCCTATTCTCATAAGCGACATGCGTCAAAGTTCTATGCAACGTAATATTACGTCGGCAATACTCAAAGCGTAAGTTGCTCATGTGAACAAGTTGGATTGCACCGTATTCTACGTTTGAAAGAACATTTAATTGTGAAACTTTCAACACGGCATTATATTGACAGAGAACCGGCTTGTAATGAAGGTTGCTCAGTACAGTAAGTGTGTCCGGTGTTGTGTGAACTAATAGCACGGTTGTTAATTTGAATACATAAACCAACAGAACTAATGGTCTTGCAGTNTGTCCGGTGTTGTGTGAACTAATAGCACGGTTGTTAATTTGAATACATAAACCAACAGAACTAATGGTCTTGCAGTTGCCAATAAAGCCGATTCATTTTTACTTGTATTAATTGTCAGTAAAGTGTTAAAATACATGCTCGTATGAATTATGTTCGCTAGCGAATCGCAGTTTATCTGACACGTCATATAGGACTCTTGAGTCAATAAAAACTCGCATTAACCCTTATAGGACAAATTAAATTTATTGTGTAAAAGGTTGCATTAAAATATGATGTATGCTCTACTTTTTGCCGACATAGCACTTGTTTGTTATCACAACCAATGAACCTTTAAGGCTTTGTGTTCTCTCATATAATTAAGAACCATTTATAAGGCAATGTATTTTTTGCGAAAATATTTCTGCTCGTGCTATACTTCAATATCCTATGTCTACAATCACAACTTCCTTTGGTTATTGGCAATGCGTTTACGTAAGAAGACATGTTGTTATTTGACTGGGCCAATTAGAATAAAGTGCTCTGTAATTGCACGTTCATTATTCGCGGGCAGAAACTAGGGGCATGTGACTTTTAAAATCATTCAACCACGAAAGTGCATATGAACTTAAGTGTTTTGGAGTAGAACTGGTCTTAAAATCTTTTAAAGAAAAATACATGCCTCTAGTCATTTATAACATAGAACGATAACACAGTTTACAAATCATTAACAGACGGGGAAGATCATTGGGCATTGAGCCTCGAAGTGTACAGTATTGGTCAAAAATAACCTTCATGTGCGTGATGTACACAATAAGTGTATACTGATTCTGAATTGTTAAAAAAAGACCGGAAGCATGCCAACTGGGTAGAGGTAAAACTGGCTCCTCCAGAGGGTCAACAGCTAGAAATGAGCCAATAGTTTGTTAAGTAGGCAGGAAGCCGTTTGTTCCAGCCTAAAAATCAGCGTACTCCCACATTTCTCCACTGCCCTGTGAGTAACTACGAGGAAGTTATATTTTGTCTTGAGGAAAACAAGACTTGGACATCAAGCCGTCGTCGAGTGTAGTCGAGATGGTAAGAATCGATTGGCACCTCTCGCAAAGGATGCAGCTTTGAAGGCGACGTGTGTAGGCGGAACATTAATCGCCCTAATTGTTTAACCTCCCCACTTNGCGCAAAGGATGCAGCTTTGAAGGCGACGTGTGTAGGCGGAACATTAATCGCCCTAATTGTTTAACCTCCCCACTTCCCCCATCCCTTCTCATCCAATGCTCCATTTCCCCGCCATTCAAGCAATCTTCCTAATGGCCGACTAGCGAAAACAGCTTCAGCAACCCTCTACCCCCAACCCCAGTCCTTGACAAACACAAGTGCACCCCTCACCCGAGTTTCGCTGAGACAATCCTGATGTTTTTTTTTGTGTGTGCATGTTTATGCTTCTCTAATTTTTTCTCCAGCCACCTTCCCCTCCTATCCACTTACTACCAAAATCCTCACAACAGTTTTTGTCCCCTCACTTTCCTTTTATATTTTTTTTTGCACAGTCAATTTCCTTAATGCCGACTTTGAAGCGTACCCTTTCTTTCGAATTCCCCCCTCAACGTCGACTGTTAGAATGAGCTTTGGCAAGTGCTGAATATTTTAAGGCCCCTTCGCTCCTCTGCTCGGCCTCCAGTCTATTTCCAGCCGTGATTTGTATTCTCGGCACTTAATCCCGGACGGTTTATCTACTACCATAATCGCGATGACATTTGAATACGTAGCATCTAGACTTCACTCTCTTGTGTGAAGGAAATTGTGTGTCAGCGGCAGTGTGGTTAGCATTTGCGAGACCAGAAAATTTCGCGATTTCATTTAAGGACAAGTTAAACTTTATCCGCATATGCCATGAAGTTTCGCTTCTATTGGACCCGCAGTTTGTGAGACACGCCCCGGATCACTTCCGACCAACAACGAACCCGTAGGAAAACACGGAACGAATCCCATGCTACCTGATCAGTGGTTAAACTGGAGCAACAGCCATGGAACAACTAACTGAGACTCGAGTGCACGAAGGACTATCGAGTCTAGCTTGTTGCCGAGTGAATCCGCGAAATGTGTGGGTCTCTAGTTATGCCCCAAATTGATGAAGTTTGTCATGGGAATTATAGTTGTAATTCTGTTATTCTCACTTCACTTCAGATAGATTATGCCGATCCGAGGGCAGAGGCTTAGGGTTGCGAATCTGCAGATCCACTGCCATCTTGGAATTTCCAGTTTTTCAGTCAAAAATTTTCCGTTTCCCAAAAATCACTTCGGAAATCAATTATTTTACCCAACATTCCTAGAAATCCCCTCAAAATTTCTCCTTTTCCGTCAAAATGTCCTGTTTTTCCAAACAATTATGAAAAAAGTGCTTTCCCCTCAATGTGGCTGACTGGAAGCCCCGGAAGCCAATTTTCGAACCCCACCCTAGCCAAGTTCACCTCACACCCTTCCCATCTCCCAATAATGAAAAATCAAGAAAAATCAAAATAATAAATCTTAAAAATCGAGTAACATATAACATTAGATGCCCTTCCGTTGCTCACCCCACTATCACCATCCCCTCATTATATCTCCATCCCACACCTTCTGGCAATTCTTATAAAATTAAATACATTAAAAAAAAAATTTAATTGAGGAACATATAAAGTTAACTTTGCACTCACCTCACCACCCTAAACCACCCACTCACTCACCAAAATCCACCCAGTCACAAAAATTCGAAAATGATAAAAAAAAAATTGGTTATAAAAATCGAAGAACATATTATGTTAACCTCACACTCATCTCACCACATTCACATCTTCCCATTCCCACCGCTCAAACATGAAAAATCAAGAAAAATCACAAAATATATAAAAATTCCTAAAAAAATTTAAAAAACATTTTTTTAACATGTCCGGGGTTCAATGACAGGTCGATCGACTAAGCTCCCGACACGAGCGGTCGTCGCCAGGTCGACCAGTGTCTACCTCGTCAGTCTTAAATGACCTTGACCCCAAAAATTAAAAAAAATCCCAAAAAATTATAAAAACTTTCAAAATTTATAAATAATACTAAAAATTTAAAAAAATTAAAAAACATTTAAAGTGTATTAAAAAAACATACATTTCTGGACATTCCCACAGCTCCATGTCCAGCATACGACTGGACTGGCCTCGCCAGGGTTTGGGAGGCTCGCTTTTCGAGGGCAGAACAGTAGCGGCCATATTTGTTTAATAGGCATAGGGTATGAGAAATTGAAAATCTTTATTTATTATCCTATTTTGAAAATAATTTCGTAATTAGAGATTATTTGTTTATTTTTTATTTGAACTGAAATTGGACTTAGTATTGCGGAAACATGCAGAAACTCTCATTCAATTACTACATTTCCAGTCTCCTCTCTTGCAGTCTAAGTATTATATGAAGGGAGAATATAAAAAATATTCATTGTCTCGACAGTTATGTAGTTATAAGTATGCTACTCAGAACTTATATTTTAATATATGTATATGTGACCAATCCAAGGCCTTCATGCGAGTAGCAACCGCCTGTCAAAGTCGTGTTATATTCATGGTATGAATCAGCATATTCCATCACTTTTATGTGTTTACTTAGTGTGTTAGGCCCTTGATATTTGGAATTTACGAGGGCTATAAACAGTCTTATGTCCTGTGCTCTTCTTGAACATCAATCCATCAATCTTTCGCAATCTTTCCATAAATCCGCACCACACACACACACCAATGGACACCAATCCAGACACGAATCTATTGTGTCGAGAGATTTGGGCGGCTCTTAACAACGAGGTCTTGAGAGCCGATGAGGGTGAAATGATGTGAGAATGCAGTTCCGGAATGCAAAGGCGGGGGAAACGTGGGATCCCCGAAAAGATCCGCTGACCGTCAGCCTGGTCCAGCACGACTCCCACTTGCGAAAATCCGGAATTGATCTTCCCGGGGATTGAATCCAGTTCGTCTTGGTGGGAGGCGAGCAGTCTAACCTCTCAGCCACTGCGGCCCCTAACCAGCGTTTTGACACCAACTTGTCAGGTGGCAGACCAGCTAACAAGGAGCTTTCCGGGCATGCAGTTATTAATAGGGGTGGAAGAATTGCGCTGGTTCATTGAGTATACAAACGACTCCACGGACGTTTGTATACTCAATCCTATTTTTCCACAGTCCATTGGCTGGTGCCGAAATGAACAGCCATTTTCGACCCCAGCATTTTTGTCGCGGGATTCGGTCTTTGTTTTCCTACTGGCTTGTTATTGGCTCAGAGTCATCCAGGGCATGTCTAATAAACGGTGAACCAATTGCACCAAACACAGCTTGTCCTCAAATGAAATCGCTGAAATCTCAAATCCTTTTGACGTGTACGCCAATTTTTTATTTAGAGTGTTGCAAAAGAGGAGATTTATGGTACGAATAGTTGTTTACGAATTTCTTATAACAGATAACACTTTACTTTAGAACATATGGAACGAGTTTCTGTAGATCCATGGCACAACAAGTGACCAATTATGAAATAGTTGGTATGTCAGCAGAGACCAACAGCATTGCCCAGGAAAAGGCGATGTCGGTTTATGGACTAGCACAGCACCGGTCGTGATTTTACCTCCTCTGCAACATGTCAGATGTGAACGAGTATACTCAGGGTAATATATAAAGGGGTTAATCATACTCAAATGATAAAATCCAGAGCCGCAAGCCATTGCGTTTCTGTAAACCTATAGTTTCCGTTGCTTTGGCGTATCAGCCAATAAGACTGGGCATTTGACTAGGGACCTGCAAAATACACGTTAATTTCTGGCAGCTCACTAAACTGCAAGATGCTGTAGCTTGCCTGACTTTTGCCATTGGCCGATATTTCGCGTGGCAGGTCCGAGGGGCTAAGCCAATAATAAAAGTTCACCGGTAGTGTGACAGATGTCCTGTAACGTAGCCACGCAGGTTAAGACTCCCGCCTACCTTGAGCGTTTATCCACGTTTGAGACCGAGAAGCGCGGGAGCGATAAGGGTGACACTGACACGCGTATAAAGTGCGCCATCGCCCCTAAGCGCAAGGCTATGAACTAGCTTGCAGTGTTCTAGTCCTACTGCCTCTACCTATGGGACTTTCAGCTGTGACCCCATTATTTTATTGGTGGAAGACCTTTAGGAAGGTTCAGTGCAGCGCCATTGAGTAGTTTTGTATGTATCTGATGCGTATATTTTGATATACAGCACTTTGGAAAAGACGTTTTGGAGTACTCTGAAATGGTGTTTCTAACGTGCGAGACATTTTAAAAGCCTTCAACAGCCCTCGTCTGAAGTGTGTGTTTCTTTAGTAGATCAGCACATTGGACGCACGTTTGGTAGTTTCGTGGAAAAACTTGTATTTCAAACTCTGCAACGCAGTTCGAGCACCAAGTAGGTGGGAGCCAGAATGACTTAGGCATAAAGGCCAGCAGCCAATGATATTACGAATTTCGCGGACGGGTAGTGTAGTGAAGCCTAGCATGACACTAGATCTTTTGCCGGCTTACATGAAGATTTCTCTGAAGAACACCTCATCTTAACAGTCTGTACCAATGCACGCGTTAAATATTCGTCGCTACTTGAAACGTCGTCTGATGGGGGTCGGAGATTTTAGGTTTAACGTTTCGCGTGATCTGTTGATCAGTGTAAGCCTGTGGTGTTTATCCTTCCCTCCCGTGTTTTGAACAAGTTTATGGGGTTGGGGGGGGGTGGGTTTTCAGAAGAGGGCAACACCCACCCTTCGCCGCTCTCGACAAAATACGTGAGGGGGAAAATATGCGATAATAAAGAGATTCATCTCCTCTCGAAAATACGCGTCAGTAAAAATCATCGCTTCCCCTCTCCTATCTCCCCCTTATTTTGATGGCGGCTTGTCGTGTCACCAATTTTCGAAAGTCCACCCTCGCTTGCTACAGCCCAGCGCCCTCCATCCATTTATGCCAACCCTTTTGTTTGCACAAACAGCACGATGAGCTGTATTTATAGTGCATATTATGCTGGCGAGCCAAGGGGTGGTAATAGCCGGGGCCAAGTAGGGGTGAGATGGGGGTTCTGGAACACTTGAGGGTGGGGAGAAACACAATGCCCGCCCTTGCGCGCTTAGCAACGGTTCCCCATCGAGACATCAACGATAGCGGAACGACCCGACAGATCCGATTCCGGTGAGAAAGTCGGAACATGTTTTACATTAGCGACGGAAAAAAAAAATCGCTGTTTCATTTAGGGACGGGCAAGATTTCTAACGGGCGAATTAACGAGGTACAGTTGCAGTTAGATCTCGCCATATTATTATCAACCCCTAAACATNCAAGATTTCTAACGGGCGAATTAACGAGGTACAGTTGCAGTTAGATCTCGCCATATTATTATCAACCCCTAAACATAGCGAGTTCTTACTTTGGAAGGGCAGACTTGGAGCACTTAATCTTTTGTTAAGTTGTTACGATTTCTTCAGACTAGCTTCGTGCTGCTAGTAAAGGAAACATGGGGTAGAGTTCCTACCCTAGGTCTTTTGGACTTCTCTTCTGCCAATACGACTATCAAAAACAACGTAGATAGGATTTGAGGTTATAGCACTGTTTATTTAAACGAAGTGCTTTGAGGTGTTTGTATACATTTTCATGTTAACAATTTTTAATTCAAGTGTTTTATTCATATAAAAGGGCATGATTTTTGACAATTAAGATATAAATCAACACGTTAATCTCTGCTGATCATGTGACTTTGACCGTGGTTTTGGTGTTGGGTAGCCAATATTGCGTTAATGCGCAGAAGACGAAAAATCTGCCTACCTCATCTTTAGTCTATGGTGCTAATCTGAGCAGTAGCGAGCAGTAAGCAGCAGTGTAACCAAGTCTTGAGCAAATGNCTCATCTTTAGTCTATGGTGCTAATCTGAGCAGTAGCGAGCAGTAAGCAGCAGTGTAACCAAGTCTTGAGCAAATGTATACAAAGTCTTCCAACTGCGACTGTGATCAGTGAACGAATATGGAGGATTATAATTCTGGTTTGCTGGAAAAATAATTCGCGATTGAGTTGAGTCTTGATAGTGAGATCTTGAGCGCTGGTGAGGGCGAAGTGTGGCGAGGATATATAATTGTCAGAATGCAAGGGCAGGAAACGGGAGTACACCGAGAAGACCCTTCGGCCAAAGGCATCGTCCGCCACGTTTCCCACTCGAGAAAATCCTGATAACCCGGCCGGGAATAGAATCCGCTTCGCCTTGGTGGAAGGCGAGTACTCTAGCTACTACACCACCGCGGCTCCAATTTCGCGATGTTAAAAGAAGGGTCTGTACTTGTTACACATCAACTATCTGCTGACGGTTCTCAGGCAAAACTCTCTACTCGCATGGGGCAGCAGGCAATTAACAAACAGCAGANCATCAACTATCTGCTGACGGTTCTCAGGCAAAACTCTCTACTCGCATGGGGCAGCAGGCAATTAACAAACAGCAGAATGTTGTAAAGTCTATCTTAAACGTCATCAAACCCGTGTATATTTCCTATTTTAGTATTTAATGCACAGACGTACAAAACTTGTGCACAATTTGCCTTTATAGTCTACTCGCAGTATCTTCACGCTCTTTGAATCAAACCTTTTAAAAATCAACCCAAGTATAACGTGTTTGATTGTTTCCTAAATACCACGTGTCACAGGCGTTTTATGCTTCTGTCAACATAGAAGAAGTGTTTTATTTTCGTTTAAAACTGAATTTTACTTATATTTTATTTCTAAATTATAATGTGTAATTTATCATTAATATTATGAAATCAGGCAGCAGGAAGAATATAGGTGTGTCGGCAATGCCTAGTAAGAAGTAGTTCTCATGCAAAAAGTTATTAAGCTGAGTTCGCACAAACACGATGCATTGTTCTTTTGGTGTAATTTTTTAGACTTGGTTAACTTTTTTTCGTACGAGGCAAATGAATAGTCTGAAAGTAGAGCTTTAGCAGAGCTTCAGAAAAGTTGGAAGTGACCATGTATGGACTATAGTCTAAATTGTCCAGCTCTTGCAACATCGTGTATTAATACAATTCTTGCTGCAGTTGAAACAATATTTATGGAATGTGTCACACTTATACCGCAGAATAAAGGCTGTTCACAATAAGTGAGTACTTTTGAAATAAACCGTATAAAACGTCACTGCTCCTAATCGCATATATTTTAACGGGCGCACTGAGTGGCATGCGTTCAGTAAAGTTGGTAACGATGGAGGGAAAGTAGTTTCATGGCTTAGCGTCGAATTAAAAGTGTTAGGTAGACATTTTTGATATTTTTAATGATTAATTTCGCATTATGTTTTTTATGCAACTAAATGTAAGAAATACCGGAATTGTAAAGTATTTATTTTTCTAATAATTTCACAGTTTTATTTGACCGACGCGTAAATAAAGAGATGTGGCTCATCGCAGTGTTAATTTTACATAAGGCGGAAGAATACACGACGTGAATACAAGTAGATCTTAAGCAGGGCTTTCAAAACTACTCAGTTTACCGCGAGCAGTCTATAGGTAAGTTTACAGAAGCGAAATGGTGTAAGCGAACCCGGTCACTCGTTGGCCGTGCGAAGTTGTGGAAACGGACCTTTCGTCCAATTGGCCGTAGCGCGTTATGGAATATTTCCTATTAGTCGGCGTGCCGTCTGGCAAGTTGATCTCCAGCGGCTGATTGGTGAACGAAGTTCCGCCATATTGCTGGTCGGTGAGACCATTTCGCTGGCGTGTGTGGCTGGAGCTCGCAATACACGCAACCGTTTCACGTCCTAACACANCTGGTCGGTGAGACCATTTCGCTGGCGTGTGTGGCTGGAGCTCGCAATACACGCAACCGTTTCACGTCCTAACACACTCAGTCACCGTGCACACGATTGTGGACATGTTGCACATTAATTATACTTATTACGGGTACTGTACACAGCAAGGAATCAGTGCCCTTTCTTCCATGCAGCTGATCTGATTTGTGGAATTTTCTGCACCTCTTTGGCGTGAACGGGCAGTGCCAATGTCGTCGAGCACACAGCAAGTTGTCCATTGTTTGCAAGACAAGTGCCGAACACANGGCGTGAACGGGCAGTGCCAATGTCGTCGAGCACACAGCAAGTTGTCCATTGTTTGCAAGACAAGTGCCGAACACATGTATAGTTCATACCAAAAAAATTACGTGATCGCACCACTCGAACTCGGCAATTAATGTGTGACCGAATGAGTTAAGTACTCTGGGACTGCTATACTGTGGTAGTTAAAATTTCAAGCTTTGTTTCTGGTTAACACTATGACTTTAAACATTTCCTGACAATCAACACAGGAGTTAAGTCGCCGATTTCCACCACTGAAGGATCACAATTTCTGTTGGTCTGTTTGTATGCTTTCATTTACCATGGTTTCATTGATCCACGGTCTACAGTACCAGACACGCTTACTGTACAGTACAACGTTTTTGATTGGCCGGCTGTCGGAAAGTAAAGTTTCGAGATGTCTAAAATGCTATTAATTTAATGGAAAATTTTTGTGGAATGCGTTGTTCCAGAGATTAGTTTTGTCGCAGAAAAAAAAACAACGTACANATTTTTGTGGAATGCGTTGTTCCAGAGATTAGTTTTGTCGCAGAAAAAAAAACAACGTACATTAAAACATACATGGGAAACATGGCAAAATTTGCAATTATAGGGTATGTTCAAGTGAAATATATGGGACCCTACAATTTTGCAGTATTTGCGACTAGCAACATGTGTTTAGAAGTCGTGTAGCTACTCGCGAAGTGATCGTTTGCTCGTTGTATGACGTTCCTGTTACAAGACTTTTCCCTCGCTGGCATGATCACACGTAGCGCAGAGTTTAAGTCCAGAATGGTACCAAAATACATCTATTCACAGGAGGTGATTTTGGTTCGTTTTTGCTTAAGTATGTGTCTTATGTTCTACGTTTAATGATGCATACTAAGTTATAATTCCTAACCTCCATTGGAAGAATGACTCAGGTAATAAAGTTTTCTTCGCTATGTAACAAGATTTATAAGCAGCCGTGCTCATTAAGTCATTGTAAAGTTATTTTTAATTGCTTGTTTATTGCTACTTTTATTATACATTCGTTACATACCGGTGAAAGAATTCTTGATAGGTTCATTCATGTTACTTGCACCTTCGGGGACATACATCTTTTGAACTAACACAGCCCAAAATATACTCAGGCTTACACCTCAAAATGTCAGAAGTTATTCTTAAGTAGGATGAAATAACTCTTTATAACAGTTCGGTAACNCATCAACTATCTGCTGACGGTTCTCAGGCAAAACTCTCTACTCGCATGGGGCAGCAGGCAATTAACAAACAGCAGAGTTTTGTAAAGTCTATATTAAAGGTCATAAAATCCGTGTAAGTTTCCTATTTTAGTATTTAATGCACAGACGTACAAAACTTGTGCACAATTTGCCTTTATAGTCTACTCGCAGTATCTTCACGCTCTTTGAATCAAACCTTTTAAAAATCAACCCAAGTATGTCGTGATTGATTGTTTCCTAAATACCATGTATCACAGGCGTTTTATGCTTCTGTCAACATAGAAGAAGTGTTTTATTTTCGTTTAAAACTGAATTTTACTTACATTTTATTTCTAAATTATAATGTGTAATTTATCATTAATATTATGAAATCAGGCAGCAGGAAGAATATAGGTGTGTCGGCAATGCCTAGTAAGAAGTAGTTCTCATGCAAAAAGTTATTAAGCTGAGTTCGCACAAACACGATGCATTGCTGTTTGGTGTAATTTTTTAGACTTTGTTAACTTTTTTTTGCATGAGGCAAATGAATAGTCTGAAAGTAAATTTTTAGCAGAGCTTCAGAAAAGTTGGAAGTGACCATGTATGGACTATAGTGCCTCTCCTACGTGAAGCAGTGCCCAGTAATGAAGCATCGGAATGAAATATCTACCACAGACAATTACACACATGGATTTTATTCCCAAAACCGTACCAAAAATAGGCCTAGTCTACATTGTCCAGCTCTTGCAACACCGTGTATTAATAAAATTCTTGCCGCAGTTGAAACATTATATTTATGGAATGTTTCACACCTATATCGCAGAATAAAGGCTGTTCACAATAAGTGAGTACTTTGGAAATAAACCTTATAAAACGTCACTGCTCCTAACCGCATATATTTTAACGGGCGCACTGAGTGGCATTCGCTCAGTAAAGTTGGTAACGATGGAGGGAAATTAGTTTCATGGCTTAGCGTCGAATTAAAAGTGTAAGGTAGACATTTTTGATATTTTAAATGATTAATTTCGAATGTAATATTTATGCATCTAAATGTAAAAATTAGCGGGATTGTAAAGTATTTATTTTTCTAATAATTTCACAGTTTTATTTGACCGACGCGTAAATAAAGAGATGTGGCTCATCGCAGTGTTAATTTTACATAAGGCGGAAGAATACACGACGTGAATACAAGTAGATCTTAAGCAGGGCTTTCAAAACTACTCAGTTTACCGCGAGCAGTCTATAGGTAAGTTTACAGAAGCGAAATGGTGTAAGCGAACCCGGTCACTCGTTGGCCGTGCGAAGTTGTGGAAACGGACCTTTCGTCCGATTGGCCGTAGCGCGTTATGGAATATTTCCTATTAGTCGGCGTGCCGTCTGGCAAGTTGATCTCCAGCGGCTGATTGGTGAACGAAGTTCCGCCATATTGCTGGTCGGTGAGACCATTTCGCTGGCGTGTGTGGCTGGAGCTCGCAATACACGCAACCGTTTCACGTCCTAACACACTCAGTCACCGTGCACACGATTGTGGACATGTTGCACATTAATTATACTTATTACGGGTACTGTACACAGCAAGGAATCAGTGCCCTTTCTTCCATGCAGCTGATCTGATTTGTGGAATTTTCTGCACCTCTTTGGCGTGAACGGGCAGTGCCAATGTCGTCGAGCACACAGCAAGTTGTCCATTGTTTGCAAGACAAGTGCCGAACACAAGTATAGTTCATACCAAAAAAATTACGTGATCGCACCACTCGAACTCGGCAATTAATGTGTGACCGAATGAGTTAAGTACTCTGGGACTGCTATACTGTGGTAGTTAAAATTTCAAGCTTTGTTTCTGGTTAACACTATGACTTTAAACATTTCCTGACAATCAACACAGGAGTTAAGTCGCCGATTTCCACCACTGAAGGATCACAATTTCTGTTGGTCTGTTTGTATGCTTTCATTTACCATGGTTTCATTGATCCACGGTCTACAGTACCAGACACGCTTACTGTACAGTACAACGTTTTTGATTGGCCGGCTGTCGGAAAGTAAAGTTTCGAGATGTCTAAAATGCTATTAATTTAATGGAAAAATTTTGTGGAATGCGTCGTTCCAGAGATTAGTTTTGTCGCAGAAAAAAACAATGTACATTAAAACAGATGTGGGAAACGAGGCAAAATTTGCAATTTTAGGGTATTTTCAAGTGAAATATATGGGACCCTACAATTTTGCAGTATTTGCGACTAGCAACCTGTGTTTAGAAGTCGTGTAGCTACTCGAGAAGTGATCGTTTGCTCGTTGTATGACTTTTCCCTCGCTGGCATGATCACACGTAGCGCAGAGTTTAAGTCCAGAATGGTACCAAAATACATCTATTCACAGGAGGTGATTTTGGTTCGTTTTTGCTTAAGTATGTGTCTTATGTTCTACGTTTAATGATGCATACTAAGTTGTAATTCCTAACCTCCATTGGAAGAATGACTCAGGTAATAAAGTTTTCTTCGCTATGTAACAATATTTATAAGCAGCCGAGCTCATTAAGTCATTGTAAAGTTATTTTTAATTGCTTATTTATTGCTACTTTTATTATACATTCGTTACATACCGGTGAAAGAATTATTGATAGGTTCATTCATGTTACTTGCACCTTCGGGAACATACATCTTTTGAACTAACACAGCCCAAAATATGCTCAGGCTTACACCTCAAAATGTCAGAAGTTATTCTTAAGTAGGATGAAATAACTCCTTATAACAGTTCGGTAACNGCTCAGGCTTACACCTCAAAATGTCAGAAGTTATTCTTAAGTAGGATGAAATAACTCTTTATAACAGTTCGGTAACTAACTGAAAGATAAGTTGGTATTTTTGTGGACTTCTGTAAATGACGACTGAGAGCAGTAGAATGAAAGAGCACTTTATAGGGTATACGGAGCTAATCGACTGATAAACAGGGATAAATGAGATTAATCTCTGCGCCCGTTGCTGTTGTGTTATTTTCCCCTTGCCAACACCCTCTCTTGTCTAAGTAGTTCCTTGTTGGGAAGGAAAACTTTTGCTTCATTTCGTCTCTGGCGGAGCGACCATCCATTTCTCACTCCCACCCCGGTCTTTTATTAATTATTGCTATCAGGGGTGTTTTCCCTCGTCTGTTTTCAACCCTCGTGCGAATGACATGACGCTGTTTTACGGGCTGGAAGATGGGGAGGGGGAGACAGGGTTGTCATTTTCTTTCGCTCTCGTTTTTAAATTTCGCAAATTAACGAGTAACCCACACCGACAGGGATTATCCCATTCAAAACCAGTTTACAAGTTTCGCTATAGTTAGGGACACCTGTTTTCGCGAAAATATTTACGCACAGGCTAGACTTCAACTTATTACGTGCAAGCTTGCAAATCCCCCTTGGCTATTGGCCGCTTGTCTGTGTGAGAAGACGTTTCATACTCGACTGTACCAATCAGAATAAAGTTACCCTGACACTGAACGTCCGTGATTGGCTAGCAGACACTTAAGACGCGTGTGAGTTAAAATCATCCAACCACGATATTGGTTCTGAACTAACGTGTGTTGGAATACAACTAGTGGAATCTTTTCGCGGATACACAGGTGGTTGGTTCTATGTATAGTGCATAATGCACAGGAAGGAGTTTTATGGCCGGTGCTGTACGCAGCACGGAATCGTGAGTCATTGTTTTCCGTACATGTATAGCATATGGTAGGTAGGTGGGTCTTATCGTCTCTTCTACAGCGAGGTCACCCCCTCATCCTCACTCCCTCCATATCATACCCTCTTCTCATAATCCCCCTTACCTGGGAGGAAATGCGATAACCTGGAATACGCACTTCTGTCGATTGAAGTGAACTTTGGTGGCTGGGTTTCTTTTGAAACCCTTCCGATGTCCTGTAAAGGATTTTCGAAAAAAATTAGAAATGTGGTGGGATGGAATGTAGAGTCATTTTCAGCTCTGCCCTTCAGATGTGTATGGTATAGAACATGACGAAGTTCATGTGTACCATAAATGTGTGCTATAATATCGGTACATAGTCAAGTATGAGGACCATTTGACTTATGGTGCGTGTACCATAATTATGGCACACTTACTGCAGTTCCAAGGTTTTCGCTCCATAATTATGGAATGTGTGGCAATGTATATATNACCATAATTATGGCACACTTACTGCAGTTCCAAGGTTTTCGCTCCATAATTATGGAATGTGTGGCAATGTATATATTCAAGAAATATCATAGACAGCATACGTGGCTGCTTCACTTCCGTATTCGTAAGTATCCAATGGCTTCGTCGTAAGAGGACGGTTTCTTCACACTTTTAAAATCAAACCTTTTAAAAATCACCCCATGTGTGATGCGTTTGGTTGTTCCCTAAATATATCATTTATCACGGGCTTTTTATACTTTGTTAACCAAAAAGTATCTTAATTTTTATTTGAGCTCAAGTTTATCCTATATTTTATTGTAGCGTTTAATTTAACATAAAACATTTTTAATATATAGTGTATGTGAGTGTTCTTTTGGCCGTCTTACACTGCAGAACATATGAGGAGAAGTACAACCCAACAGATTTGTGAACACCAATAAAACTTACCAAATTCAATTTCAATAATACCACTAGGCGGATGCTTACTAAAGCGTGTCACCATCTGCAGGACAACATGCTAAACACAACAATACCACAACTAACTACAGACGAACTACGTTATACTTTCAATTACAAAAGTACTTGAATATGATTTAAATGAATAATTCATAACTCTCAAATTATAGATATTGCGGCCGACACTAACTAGCCAACATTCATGTTTGAGCTTGGAAAATATAATATTATAGAGCATGTCCCTTTCTTATCTGGTCTTCGTGGGCAAAACTTTATGCGAACTGAATCAAAATTAAACTTCAATTTAATCGTGGTGCATAGTAAAATGTTAATTAACGAGATCTACACTCTGTTTAAGCTGGTTCAGACATATTTTGACAATTTAAATATGTTGGTCATTGTGGGCAAAAGCTAGCCGAAGCATCCCTGTAACATCAAACAGTAGACGGCTTCGCAGCTGCAGTAGATCCTCTTCTACGTCGAGCTCTTCCCTAGATATTAAGCTCGGTGGCTTATATGTGCGTAATACAGTTCTTGCACATTCGCTTTATAAGTACGTGGAAGGCGAAACATAACTAATATTTAATCACAGCTGTAGTCCGAACTCAGGCCTCTTCTTTGCTTTTAATCTTCATCACGTCTTCGTACCATCGTACTTGCCTGGTTTTATAATTATTCGGACTCGTGTATCTGTGTGTTTACTTCAGACCACCACAGCCCTAGCGAAAAATCCACTATGGCTTAAAACTTCCTTAATACCATTTAAAACGTTCGCAGAGAAAGTAAACATTTTCAACTAACTTATTTAAAAATAAATTACATCTCTCATAGGCTGGCTAGTATCGGCTCACATAGTTAGACCATAGAATACTTGCACATAACCAAATGTTGACAACTTTGTCTCTGAAGGAGAAATTAATTTCTTTACCAGTTCTGACTATAACAATAAAAAAAAAAATATTACATGTAAACAAACGAGACTGACAGTTCAGCTGGCTGATAAAAAGTCTAACCTACATGAAATGGAATGCCAAAATAAATATTTATACGTCATTCTATTATTGTTTGTAGGTTAGTTAAACAGATTTATACTCTCAAATTATATACGCCTGTTATCAAAAACCTAGATCATCAAACTAATTAAAATAATAATTAAAATTCCATGTGTTACATTATCTATGCATTATTAATTTTTGCTTTTATAATTAATATCAATAACAACGGGGAGATAATAGGTGTGTTGATAATGGCTAGTAACAAATAGTTCGCGTTACAAATTATATTGAACTGAGTACGCACGAATGCGGTGCGTTGTACCTTCGGTGTAATTTTCTAGATTGGGTTGAACTTTGTTTGCATGAGGCAAGGAATATCCTTGAAGTGGAACTTTAGCAGGGCTTCAGAAAAATTGGAAGCAACCGTGAATGGACTGCACCGCAGAATTACAATGTACCGTAAATAAATAACAATTATTTTTTTGACACTTGAACACTTCCAAATTCAAGGCAAATGTGATTTTTGCGTGTGTCAGAAGGACTAGAGAAAATCATCCGCCGCACCCGTCCGTCGCCCGTCCGTCAGTCAGTCATCCGCCTGTTTCTTCGTCCGTCAGTTGAAAGCGATTCACAACAATCCGTCGTCCGTAAATCGTATCTGTACGGAAAAATTTCAGTGTGACAACTTAACACCGTTATCTTTCTTTACTTAGAGTTATATTTTGGTTGGAAAAGCATTTTTGGGAGATACTTTTTTATGTGATGAGAATTTATACTGAATTATTGTTTACATTTAAAATTCCTGAATTTACAACCAAAGATAAATAAACACATATCCACCGCCTTGCATTTTTTTTAAATACATATTTGCGTCTACGGAATAGCGTCAGAAGGCGGTGGCCCCACCTTCGGTCCGTTGAAAGTTAAAGTTTGATAAATATTTGACGGATTGATGAGTAGAAAAAAAGGTTGCCCTTCGATTGGTTGAAGATCACGTGACCGCTGGACCGATGGGCGACTGACGGTTGTGAATCCACCTTTAGTTATAAACCAGTAGTAGGAAACGTCAGATTTGGGAGTGTTGCCGTGTCACGTCTCAAGTCCTGTTGCGATGTCCCTGGAAGTCACAGCCGGTTCATTAAGCAAGTTAAGCCACGATGCCGCCAGGAGATCACTGATGAGGCATTGTCTCGTCTAAGGATCTGCCATTCAACGGAGAAGCAAGTGGTGAGATAACCACATTGTCTACCGGGATATCCTGCCGGCGCGNACAGTTCAGCTGGCTGATAAAAAGTCTAACCTACATGAAATGGAATGCCAAAATAAATATTTATACGTCATTCTATTATTGTTTGTAGGTTAGTTAAACAGATTTATACTCTCAAATTATATACGCCTGTTATCAAAAACCTAGATCATCAAACTAATTAAAATAATAATTAAAATTCCATGTGTTACATTATCTATGCATTATTAATTTTTGCTTTTATAATTAATATCAATAACAACGGGGAGATAATAGGTGTGTTGATAATGGCTAGTAACAAATAGTTCGCGTTACAAATTATATTGAACTGAGTACGCACGAATGNATAATAGGTGTGTTGATAATGGCTAGTAACAAATAGTTCGCGTTACAAATTATATTGAACTGAGTACGCACGAATGCGGTGCGTTGTACCTTCGGTGTAATTTTCTAGATTGGGTTGAACTTTGTTTGCATGAGGCAAGGAATATCCTGGAAGTGGAACTTTAGCAGGGCTTCAGAAAAATTGTAAGCAACCGTGAATGGACTGCACCGCAGAATTACAATGTACCGTAAATAAATAACAATTATTTTTTTGACACTTGAACACTTTCAAATTCAAGGCAAATGTGATTTTTGCGTGTGTCAGAAGGGCTAGAGAAAATCATCCGCCGCACCCGTCCGTCGCCCTTCCGTCAGTCAGTCATCCGCCTGTTTCTTCGTCCGTCAGTTGAAAGCGATTCACAACAATCCGTCGTCCGTAAATCGTATCTGTACGGCAAAATTTCAGTGTGACAACTTAACACCGTTATCTTTCTTTACTTGGAGTTATATTTTGGTTGGAAAAGCATTTTCGAGAGGAAACATTTTTGGGAGATACTTTTTTATGTGATGAGAATTTATACTGAATTATTGTTTACATTTAAAATTCCTGAATTTACAACCAAAGATAAATAAGCATATTTCCACCGCCTTGCATTATTTTAAAGTACATATTTGCGTCTACGGAATAGCGTCAGAAGGCTGTGGCCTCGCCTTCTGTCCGTTGAAAGTTCAAGTTTGATAAATATTTGACGGACTGATGAGTAGAAAAAAAGGTTGCCCTTCGATTGGTTGAAGATCACGTGACAGCTGGACCGACGGGTGACTGACGGTTGTGAATCCACCTTTAGTTATAAACCAGTAGTAGGAAACGTCAGATTTGGGAGTGTTGCCGTGTCACGTCTCAAGTCCTGTTGCGATGTCCCTGGAAGTCACAGCCGGTTCATTAAGCAAGTTAAGCCACAATGCCGTCAGGAAATCACTGATGAGGCATTGTCTCGCCTAAGGATCTGCCATTCAACGGAGAAGCAAGTGGTGAGATAACCACATTGTCTACCGGGATATCCTGCCGGCGCGGCGTCTCTTCAGTCTATTCTAATTTGTAGGGCCACCTGCTTTTCGCGAAAAGATTCCACGACTAGTTGTACTCCAAAACACGTTAGCTCGGAACCAATATCGTGGTTCGATGATTTATCTCGCACACGTCTTAAGTGCCTGCCAGCCAGGCAATCGCGGACGTTCAGCGTCGGGGTAACTTTGTTCCGATTGGCCCAGTCGAGTATAAAATGTCTTCCTACACAGACACGCGGCCAATAACCAAAGGAAATTTGCAAACATACGCGTAAGAACTTGAAGTCTAGGTTGAGCATAAATATTTTCGCGAAAAACAAGTTACCCTACTAATTTGTAAATTTCAACACCAGGGGTTTTTTTTGTTGTCCCTTTGCGTTGCGACGTTCAATGTAGTAGTGTACTTGTTGCAAGGAAATGGGTTAATCATCTAAACTAGTGGTTCCCATACTTTCCTTTATGGCCCATTCACGGTTACTTTTAACTTTTCTGAAGCCCTGCTAAAGTTCTACTACCATGATATTCCTCCGCCTAATGCAAACAAAGTTTAACGAAGTCTAAAAAATAATACCAAAGGGACAACTCACCGCATTCGTGCGCACTCAGTGTAATAATATTTTGCATAAGAACTATTTCTTACTAGGCATGGCCAACACATCTTTTTTCTCCTTGTTTTTATCCATATTTGTTTTATATGAGATATTATAGTTTTTAGATAAAATATAAGTAAAGGTTCAATTTAACCAAACAATAAGTTAGTTTTTTTTGTTAACACAGGTATAAAACGCTCCTGGTACATGGCATATTTAGGAGACAACCAAACACGTCATACATGGGGTAATTTTTCAAAGGTTTGATTCAAAAAGTGTGAAGAAACCGCGAACAGTCTATACCACGGCCTGCTGTATGTAGAAAGTCACTCTAAGACGGACCGCATGCCTCGACACCTGGTCATTAGGTTATTCCAAAATGTAAGGATAATAATAATAATAATAATTCAACAACTTAGTATAATGCGTTGTCATAACAAATTGTAATCTTATTTGTGGGCTTACTNATAATAATAATAATAATTCAACAACTTAGTATAATGCGTTGTCATAACAAATTGTAATCTTATTTGTGGGCTTACTGTAAAAAGTTAAAGATAAATTAATATAAAAAGTGATGTTATTTTATTATATTTTAAAACCTAATAGGAAGTGGTACACAACTATATACAGAAAGGAATAAACCGAATTTTCAATATTTAGAGCTTGGCATCTCGTGTCGATGAAAATACTTGACGAGCATATCCAGATATTTTANAAACCGAATTTTCAATATTTAGAGCTTGGCATCTCGTGTCGATGAAAATACTTGACGAGCATATCCAGATATTTTAACGGACCATCTGGGATCCAGCAATGAACCACGAGTGGTCCTCGAACCACAGTTTGAGAACTGCTGTACCTTATTTTCATATACAGCTGCTGCCAGGTAGGAGTAAGGAAGAAAGGGTGAAGATACCAGAGCACATAAATCTACACATACAAGGGGAAGGTAATATATGACAGTGATTCAATTCGTAGAAACACACACAAAGTGTTCTACAAAACTATAGATAACATATTCAATATAATTAGTTGTAGTATATTACATATCTGCATTCCGACTTTTAATAAGCATGTTAGTTTATGGTACTAAAATATCACATATAAAATTGGGAAAATCAATAAAACGAAACATACAGTTATATAATAAAAACCGAAAGGTATAATTGAGACTTATACCTGAATTCCAGAACCTTGGTTAAAGTCGTAAAAAGTTTCATAGGTCTACTGGTAAGAGATCAAGGACAAGTGTATGCATACACAAACACAAATATGAACACATACTGCATACGCACATATATGTAGCCTATATCGCCTATGCATATACTTACACATCAACTATATATACACATTTAACATTATCCATTTTGGTTTATAACATATGACACATACAAAAATTCACCTAGTGTTGTAGCATATATTGTTTCCGCGTATATTTTATGATTGTATTAAAAATGAGATAGAGTTGGAATGGAGTGAATCTTACATGTAATTTTGCTATATTTCTTGCAATGATGTAAGTAAAACATTGAAGTCCTTACTAGGTTGACTTACGGTGTGGTGTTCACGTCTAACTGATTCGTTGCTCTTTTATTGTATGTATGGCTATTTAACCTGCTAGTTAGTATTGGTTTGAGTTTTCACTGTTTTATCTCTATTTTTTATATTTATATNATGTATGGCTATTTAACCTGCTAGTTAGTATTGGTTTGAGTTTTCACTGTTTTATCTCTATTTTTTATATTTATATTTATATCTTATTTTTTATAAATACATGCGAGCAGAAATCGACTGATATAGATGGAATTTATCTTGTACNTTTTATATTTATATCTTATTTTTTATAAATACATGCGAGCAGAAATCGACTGATATAGATGGAATTTATCTTGTACTCACTATGTTGATGGGACCGCGGTGGTGTAGTGGTTAGACTACTCGCCTTCATCAAGACGAACCGGGCTCGATTACCTGCGGGGTCGGCCCCGGATTTTTGCGTGTGGGAATCGTACCGGACGATGTCGCTAGTCGGTGGGTTTTCTCGGGGATCTCCCGTTTCCCCCGCCCTTACAGTCCTGCGCTGCTCCATACTCACGTCGCTTCACCCTCGTCGGCTCTCGTGACCTCGATGTTAAGAACCGTCCAGACCTCTTCACTCCTTGTATTTAGTTTTCCTTGCATTCTCGCCCAAATGGTCGTCCCTCGTACACGATTTTGCCTCCTTTCAGTGATTCGTAGGGGGTGAGGCCTCCCCCACTACCCCCACTAAGCACGTCCCTGGATGCATTTCATGCGCTAGATAGACGGAGTCCTTAAGGCTGTTGCCTGGTCGAGAATTTGGTATATTAATGAAATTCTGTTTTTTGGCGTTACTGTTGAAGATAGATATATACCACCAGGGACTTTTTTGAGCAGAAAAATACGTGCTTCTTTGCTGTCGAAGCCGTTTGTAACATTATTGTATAGCCTGTTTCCTAGGAAGTTGAGAAGACTCAATAATTATTTTAAAAATTACTGAAAAACGAATAATTATATTTGCCTCGATACAGAACTTTACAGTATCATTCCTCAAACTTCTGTTTCTGTTTCAAGTTTATATCTTCGAAATTGTTTTCAAAAAACCGAATTTCGTTAATATGTATTTTCTATACCTAATTCTCAACCAGGCAACAGTCTTAACGGCCCTGCCTATCAAGCCGACGGCCGCGAACTTCAAATGGGAAAACAATGTTAAACGAAATCCCTTATCATTGCGTCAATTTTAAAAATAGCTATTTCAAACAAAAAGTATTCTACGTGAATTTTCTTAACNCGAAATCCCTTATCATTGCGTCAATTTTAAAAATAGCTATTTCAAACAAAAAGTATTCTACGTGAATTTTCTTAACATATTCAAAACCAGTTAACACAACTGTGTACATTACGCACGTGTAGGTAATCTTTGGTCTCAACTGCACACTGCGAAGCTCAATGACCATTGATCTTACCTGTGGGTTAATGATTTGCAAGTCGTCTTACTGGCCTAGAACATAATTCGTTCATATTACTTTATCCGAACATACAGCCTACAGATCATTGACTGTTGCAACGAAACAACTGTTTTGCCCACTCAAGTGCTGCACGTATAATAATTTTGTTTTGTTTTGCAACACCTGAAGCCGTAAATTAAAGTGGGTCTTAAAGGGTTAAGGAATTTTGCTATGTTAAGACATCTTGCCGATTGTTTTGTTTAATAAATTTTTTTCCCCCTAAAATGTAATATTGAAATTTACATATTACAATAAAACAGATTAATAATTTTTTTTTAATGATTTTATATAGCAATATTTCCTGAGAAAGTCGCATCAAAATGTTTTTTGTTTTAAATAGTTATCTTTAAAATTGACGCAATGAGAAGGGATTTCGTTTAACATTTGAAGTTTGCGGCTGCCCGCTTGGTAGGAAGGCCGTTTATGGTGCCCAAAAATCATGAAAGGCTCAGAAATATCACGGGTCTGTAAAAGCTTTTTCGTAATCAGGATCCAATAATCTTCCTTCTCGTCAATGACACGTTTGAGTACTCCGCTGAACTGCTGGTGACGTCGAGTGAGTGAGTGAGTGAGTGAAGAAATTCGGGTGGCTCTTAACAGCGAGGTCTTGAGAGCCGATGAGGGTTATTGAAGTGAGAATGGAGCAGCGCAGGAATGAAAGTGCGAGGAAACGAGAGACCCCCGAGAAAACCTGCCGACCAGCACGATTCCCGCATGCGAAAATCCGGGAGTGACGCGGCCGGAGATTGAACCCGGTTCGCCTTGGTGGATGCGAGCAGTCTAACCGCTCAGCCACCGCGGCCTTTGCTGGTGACGTCGAAATGACTTAGCAGGAGTGGAGGGGAAGCCACAGCCCAGACACATACTGTAGTCTATTCGCATTCACACTTTTTGAATCAAATCTTTGAAAACTCACTCCATGCATGATGTGTTTCGTTGTGTCCTACATATGCCATGTGTCAGAGGCGTTTTATACTTGTGTTGACATAAAAATGCCTTATCCATTATTTAAATTGAACTTTTATTTATATTTTATCTTTAATTATAGCGTCAGTTAGTAGTTCATTGGCTGTTGCTCCAGTTAAACCCCAGACCAGGTAGCACGGGATTCGGTTCTTACAGGTTCGTTATTGGTTGAAAGTCGTTCGTGGCGTGTCAAACAAACTATGGTCCAATGCGAGCACAAACACATATGTACACGTGAATGCAGTTTAACGTGTCCTCAAATGAATCAGCAAAATTTCNCTCATATGTACACGTGAATGCAGTTTAACGTGTCCTCAAATGAATCCGCAAAATTTCCGGATCTCTAATAGTAACGCGAATTTAGACGTCTGTACCAATGCATTAATGACATTGAATTGAACATCCACAAGACTGTGAAATCTAGCATACTGCCAGATAATAACGTGAAATGTTCTTGTATAATAACTTATTATAACTTACTGCACCACAGAGTTAATTAGAATACAGAGGTGAAGTAGCTGCTTATACAACCGACTGAAGCCGCACACACAACAGAAAAATGCTGGGAAGACGTTCGCCTATCAGCGTCTGGAAACCCGCTCGCAACCCGGCAGCCCAGCTAATTAAGGAAACTGTCGCAGCCTGCTGTAGCCAATCAGACGCAAGGCCCGTTTTCTAACTTTGCTTAGCCAATCAAAGAATCCTCATTTCCATTTAGTCTCTGTGTACTCGTCTACGTGAATTCTGCCGTGATCACTCAATCCGTCGATCCTTTGGCTGACTGGGAACTGCAGACGTCATTGCTGTCGGCGTTAGGCGCCCGATACGCGGGTGACAGATGGTGCTCTCGTTCCTCGGGCCCGCTCTGGAGGCCTGACAAAGGAGCATCGGCCGAAATGCGAGCAGCGTCTTTGGAAGGGGGTGACTCGGCGGGGCGAAGTTTTTGGCANCGGTCACCAATCTGTTAGTCCAAGGAATAAGCCCGAGAGAGGAAGAAGGAAAACCTAAGAATTTTCTTATCGGCTCTCGAGTTTCCCCAGCCCCAGAGGCCTTCCGTGTCGATGGAGGGAAAATGAAGATTCGGGGGGAAGACGTCACAAATTGATATTTCTCTTCGCGTTTTTTTCCTCTCCCCGTGACCCCTGGCGCAGTAATGCGCCAGCGCCACGGAATGTCTGAACATGCACAAAGAAAAGTGTGGCACGAGATTCGCGAATTTGAGCCGCGCGCGCTGGCGACTGGATTGGACCTCGTTCGCCAATCAGGGTCCGGAGACTCGACTTGTGGGGTATCGGCCCAGTAACAACACGGCTCCAGTCCCCAGCTTATTCAGCCATCACCGGAGTTTCGACGTACTCCTGATATAAAAGTACTGTATTTCGGGATCATTTTTAGTTCGAATCCAGATCAAAGTTGTCATGATATATATTTGGACTAGTTCTAGTCCAAGCAAGTCTCATAGAACATCAATGTCTGTAAATCCCCATGGATGCGGGAAGCAAATCCCCAGCACACCTCGTGTTTTTCAGCCACTGGGCGTATGTCCGAGATTTTTCGAAATTTCTACCCCACTGGGTATATGTATTTTGCTTCAATGCTCCTATCCACCATCTCTCCGTCTTATGATTTATCCAAAACAGATCCGCCTGCCGGATCGCTGAAATGCGGACCCCCTAGATAACTATTAGAAATGCCAGCACCCCGACCAGCCAAGCAGGCTTCACTAGCGCTCACAGTAATTTCATTATTAGTAATGCCTCGTTCGTCTTTCGACGATTGGAGCATTGCCGGGTGCGATTTTCAAATACCCTGGCAGCCCAGCGTGCAGCGACCAGTGAGATGCAAGGTTTGTTTTCTTTCAGGTTGCCGCGTAGCAAATGAGAGGCCCAGTGCATCATCAAAGAAACCGCCATGACATTTTCCGTTGTGTAGATATCTATATTGGGAGGCGATTAGTCTAACCACTACACCACCGCGGCCCCTGTCTTAGCGAGAATATCGTTTTACCTTAAACCACGTAGCACGGGATTCTCTTCTTGTTTTGTTGCAGGGTTGTTCGTGNCTTAGCGAGAATATCGTTTTACCTTAAACCACGTAGCACGGGATTCTCTTCTTGTTTTGTTGCAGGGTTGTTCGTGATCCAAGAAGAGTTCTCTTGAATTTTTTGTCATAAATTGTGATCGAAATGCAAACGGAACTCAACGGTGCGTGCATTTGAAGTTCAGGTCGTCACCAGTAGAATTCCCGAAATTTCTCAACCCTACTTATATCTCGGAGGATAACAGTTTTTCAACCCGTATATTTAAAGGAAATTGCGTTTATAAGTTTCGTGCAGCGAAATGCAAAGGTTTGTGTGGGAGGAATGATGGCAAGTTGGAATGGAAGAACCCGCTGTTTGTTTTCCATCCCGAGACGAATCCCTTACCCCGATACAGTCGGAGAATTCCGCGGTGCTGGAATCCAACCCCTCCCTGAACAGACAGAACAATTCCCCATCCGGAAGCGGTGCGGGTGAGGGGGGGGGGTGCAGAATTAACGTGGAATTACCGTCTGCCACCCTCCAGCCCCGTGCGCATCTCTTCCCCCGTAAAGCAACTCGCATAACATCCGCGCAGGAAATTCCTCCCCGCAGATAGAACCGCGCTGGGGGTTGGGATGCAAGGATTTACTCTGCGGGGTGCTTAAACCTCGCGAAGTATGGCTCGTCTCTTATTGCGCTGACTTGTATTAGAATTCTTCCCTCTTACCCTGTTCTCTCCCTCCTCCGCGAACCACCACCTTTCGCCCTCTTGGCTATGCAGTTTCTGTTCTTGCGGAGACGATCCGTCATAGAATAAAGGCGTGGTAGACTGGTTTTCGTCTACGCCACACTAACCCAGCATTAACCCTTCAGTCACTGATAAATATGTAGCTTTATGCGTAACAGCCTAGACTAAAAATGTGGTAGACGGATTATCGTCTTCCCCGCAAGTAGGCCTGCCCGACATTGACCTACCCCACACAAACACAACTGTCAAAGTCACATGGTAAACACTGATGAATGTGTTGGTTTACGTATTAATTTTCAAAAGACTAGCCCTTTTATAAGCATAAAATACTTTTGCCAATTTGAATTTAATCTGATTTTATAGTCCATACACGGTTACTTCCAACTTTTCTCAAGCCCTGCTAAAGTTCTACTTCCAGAATATTCCTCTGTCTCGTGCAAACAAANCACGGTTACTTCCAACTTTTCTCAAGCCCTGCTAAAGTTCTACTTCCAGAATATTCCTCTGTCTCGTGCAAACAAAACTTAACAAATGTTAGAAAATTACACCAAAGGGACAATGCACCACATTCGTGCGCACTCAGTGAAATAATAATATTTTGCATAAGAACTTTTTATTACTAGGAATTACCAATACACCTGTTTCCTCGCTGTTTTTAATTCATATTAATTATAAATTAAATNGAACTTTTTATTACTAGGAATTACCAATACACCTGTTTCCTCGCTGTTTTTAATTCATATTAATTATAAATTAAATAATATATTTTATAGATAAGATATAGAAAAAGTTCGATTTAACCAAAAATAACGTACTTTTACGTTAACAGAAGTATAAAACGCTTGTGATGCATGACATATTTAGGAAATAACCAAACACGACATACATGGGGTGATTTTCAAAGATAATTTTTGAAAAGTGTGAAGAAACAGCGAATATACTATTATAAAAATAGGTTAGAGGAATTATACAAACATCTCAAAGCNTTTTGAAAAGTGTGAAGAAACAGCGAATATACTATTATAAAAATAGGTTAGAGGAATTATACAAACATCTCAAAGCATTTGTTTACATAAAAATTTTTATTGCATCACATCCTATCTCTGTTGTTTATGACAGTCGTGTTGACAGAAGAGCAGTCCACTGTTGGAACATGACGTGCCTACTGCGCACCTTGGACGCGCGCTCTCTCCCATTCTCCCCCTGTGGATGCAAAGAACAAATATTTTCGTTGGGAAATGTACAAGTATCAGTTTGTCGCTCTATGTAGGGAGGACCAGTAATAATGGTGTTCTGTTAGACGGTATTGGCAGTAGTTATTTATGCGACTGCGTAATTCAGTTTCAACAACGTATGAAGTTCCCACCATGTGGACGGTTTTTCTTATTGGACGCGCGTTTGCTGTGTAAATTATTAAATACATTTCTTGTGCAACGTCCCGTACAAAAATCACTATGCTTTAGAGGGTTGACTCAACAATNCAATGTTTTAGAGGGTTGACTCAACAATACTGTCAAAACTATGTAATCAAACAGTCATGTATAGGGACACCCGATTTTTGCGAAAATATTTCATGGTTGATTGTATTTCATAACACTATAGCTATGATCCACGTTCGTAAGTGTGTGGTTTACATGTTAACTGTATTAAGTTTCTGCCCTCGAATCACAGACTTACGCTATCAGAGTAATCTAATTCTGATTCGCCAGACGAGTAAGAAAATGTTTCCTGACACAAACATGTGACCAAGCTGCTGATGTGCCCGTATGGTATTGTAATCTAGTATGTTCCGAAATCTTTTAGCGAAAATCAGGTGTCTCTAACCAAAAATATTTTTTGAGACCGTATTTTTCAATCTATAGAACAGCTGCTGCCAATAACATCAAATACAAACACGTTTGTATCGGTCCGATATATGAGTACCACAGAGTAGTTAAGACTACAGAGGCGAAATAGACGCAAATACCGAGAACACCAGCTCCAGAAACCAGCAAAATGGCGTCACTAGCCAGCAACTTGTTGAAACACTGTTCGCCAATCAGCGCCTGGTAACTTAATTGCCACCTTGCAGTCCAGCCAATAGGGAACCTCTCGATCAACGCGGTAGCCAATCAGACACAAAAACAGTTCCCAAAGCTTCGTCTAGCCAGTCAGAGAATGGGTATTCCCACATCAAAGGAACCGCCACACAATTTCGTCTTTGTGTAATTATTTACTCTGTGACAGTGCGTTGTACTGATAAGTGTACATTTCCAAACAAAAAATTATGTTAGTTATACCTGGTGTAAGAAAATTCAGTCAAAGTTCGAAGGATGTTAGGAAAAACCAAAACAGGTGTGTTTTATTAACACTTTTGAGTACTGCCCCTGAGCTTGTCTCGGGAAAAATAAATCTGGAAATCTCTCTACCCCTGTTGACAGAAGTCGCGCAGATAATTAATCTCGTTGATTTTCCAGTTTTTATCAAGATTTTACTCGAACAATGCGTGTCGCGACAGAAATTGTCAATACACTACTGTATTCTTGTAAAATGATACCAATGAACGCAATGCACTGTATATCATGTTAAGTATAAAAGTGCATTTGACTATAGCACGGTAAACTCATCTTTCCATTGACAGTCAGCCAGTAATAATCGTTGATCAGTGCAGTGAAAATATATGGACCAATAACACAGTGGAACCAGTATAAACTGTGGTCCTGTAGGGGTGGATATACGTTTTTCTCGAATTTTTGTAAATGTGAGAGGGTGAAGAGATTTGGGCGGCTCTTAAAAGCGAGATCTTGAGAGCCTATGAGGGTGATTGAGGTGGGTATGGAGCAGCACCGGAGTGAGAGGGCGGGGAAATGGGAGATTACCGTGAAAATTGGCCGACCAGTGGCATTTTCCTGCACGATTCCCACATGCGAAAATCCGGGATTTACCCGGCCGAGGTTTGAACCCGGTTCGCCCTGGTGGGAGGCGTGCGGTCTAACCGCTCAACCACCGCGACCTCTATCTGAAAATGTGTTCACACCTCAAAGTGTTAAATAACCATAGGTCGGAAATTGATAGTTGAGTTACATTTTGACGTAATTGAGAATGAAAATCAAACAACTATATTTCAATTTAATTTCAATATTTTACAAAAACTGTTTACACATCGAGGTCTGCACACATTTACTGGCACTTAAGACAAATTAGAAGTGAGTCACCTATATTCACTACTGCAGGAACACAGGTTCTGGTGGTGTCTGTGTTAGAACTCACCATCGCCCTATTGGTCCATACCACACTGGACACTACCCTGTACTTTACAGCGTTCCTTATTGGCCGGTCATCAACCGACGAAGAGACGAGCTGACTTTGACCCAATCAAATGTCCTTTATCGTATTAAAGAAATTAAAAACAATCATGTCCCTTTGAGTGGTTATACGGCGCTGTCGTGTTCTTGTGAGATCATGTTAAACACTGTCCGAACAAAGACTGCACATCCATGCGAGTTTTGTTCTGAACGACAATTAAATTTTCAAATTAACTTTGCTCGAGCTACACTCGAGCGTAGTCTACAATATGTTTTTAAAAAATGCATCCACTTGTGCCAATGCGAGCTCTGCAACGGCGTGCCATTGTCTGCCGTACACGTTCAGAGACCCCGGGCATGCGTTGTAGAGTGTAAGCAGCTGCAAGCACCCGGGCGACTAGCTCTTCCCTCGATTCAATTGGAGTCTCACGCACCAGGCTCTTCGAGTGCCCACAAAAAAAAACAGTCAAGTGTGGTGAGGTCTGGAGAACGAGCAGGCCATGCAATGGGTTCACCGCGGCCAATCCATTGCTCACCGAACCTGTGCCGTTCAAATGCTCTCGGACGTCACTAGAAATGAGGAGTTGCGCCGTCATGTTGAAGCCACAGCCCACGTAGAATATCTAGAGGAACATCTTCAAGGATCTCAGACAATGTCACATTGTTAGACACCTGAAAAATTCCCGACTTCAATGACCTACAGGCTGGACTCTACAGNGCGCCTTTCAAATGCTCTCGGACGTCACGAGAAATGAGGAGTTGCGCCGTCATGTTGAAGCCACAGCCCACGTAGAATATCTAGAGGAACATCTTCAAGGAGCTCAGACAATGTCACATTGTTAGACACCTGAAAAATTCCCGACTTCAATGACCTGCAGGCTGGACTCTACAGGCCTATGTACAAATATACCGATCTTAACAACACATTGGTTGTCTGCTGTCACAGTGGAAGACGACAATTGAGCCAGAGTTCTCCAGGAGGTGTCAAAACACAGTATGCACCAATGGTTGAAGTTATTTAAACACACGTGTTATGAATTATAGCTTGTCTCAAAATGAATCCGCGAATTCTTCACATTGCCAATGTGCAGGGGCACCCGATTTTCGCTAAAATATTTCAGGACCAGTTGTATTTCATAATGTTTTAGCTCAGATCCACTTCCCTGATTAGATTATTTACGTGTTGCGCATCTTAGGTGTATACCCGCCAATCACAGACGTATAAAGTCGGATTTGCCTCATTCTGATTGGCCAGTCACGTAAGAAAATATTTTCTCACAAAGACACGTGGCCGATAAGCAAAAGAAAACTGCTGATATGGCAGTAGGGTATTGAAATATAACATGCGCGGAAATCTTTTCACGATATTCTAGTGTCCTTACCAGTGTGTTATCCAGGAAGGAATGCGCGGTGTCATAGAATAGACACTGCACTTGCCATAGCGTGTTTAACGGAGTATGTATTATTGATGGTTCTTTAATATAAATGTTTGTTATAGTTTCTTCTACTATCCTTCGAAGTTTGAGTATTTAATTTAATACATCGGGTATATTCATCTAGGGACACCTGATTTGCGCAGACTGGACTTTAATATGTTTCGTGCACACCTGCAGTTTTCGATTGGATACTGGACGCGTGTTTTCTACTTGGCCCGGCCAATCAGAATTAGGTTACTCCTGTACCAAACGACTGCGACTCGCGGCACGTAGCAATGGAAACAATCCAACTGAGGAGGTGGATCGGAGCTGAAGTGTTTTTAAATTCAACTAGACGGGAAATATTGTCGCGAAACTCGGGTGTCCCTATGAATAATGTTTGCACTGATTTTTTTACCAATGTAATTTACCGCCAAATCGGCCCTTTCATCGGCTTGTATAAACCGGAATGCCGTGATAGTTTTCCTCCTCCCCTTAGTGGTAATCGTTTCTGTATGAAAAGAAAATCCGTATTGTGCAAAATTGTCGTGTTTATTTGGCGATAGTATTTAATGTTAACACTTCGAGTGCGGTACAGATTTACTGGCAATTAGGACAAGCTGGAAGTAAGTCACCTATATTCACGTCTGTATGACCATCAGTTCTGTTGGTCTCTGTATTCGTATTTACAACCGTCATACTGATTCACACGACACTGGACACGCCTAATATACTGTACGTTCATCTCTGGCAGGCTCTCGCTCAGTTTACGCCTAATGCCGTGTTTAAAGCGTTTTTGCGTTGAATAATATTATACAATATATTCTGTTAATTTGAGAAATTTACACTTTTGAGTGCTGTCGACGTGCATTATATTACTCTGCAGAGAACTGTATGAAAACTGCCTGCAAAATAATATTTCTTCGATCGTGTTTAAAAAAAAAACGCTGTTATCGTAATGTTACGCAAACTCCATACAACCTAGTTAACCCGTTCGTACACAGTGGCTTACGATCGTGTATACGTTGCGCATTGACGATATTTACGACCGGTGCTGTACACAGCAAGTCACCAGTGTGCAGTCTTGCTTACAGCTAATCTGATTTGTGGAATTTTCTACGCCTCTTTGACATAAATGGTTAAGGCAAAAATATCATCGATCACGCAGTACGTTGGTCACTGATTGCAAGAGAAGTGCTGAACACATGTACAGGCCATACCAAAAAAATTACGTTATTGCAACACTCGAACTCAGAAATTAACGTGTTATCAAACGGGTTAAATTTAGGCGACGTAATATTACGTCGGCATCAGTCAAAGTGCTAAGACATGTATGTTTACATCAGTTTTGTCTCTGGGGCTAAAGTTTATCTTGAATGCCTCTAAGCCAGTAACATTCACCTCACAGTGGAACGATCTAGTCAGGAGAACATGGTTTCTGCGGTGGCGGCCATGGACAAATGATGCCGCCGCGAGCATACAGCGAGACTGTACAGAGTTCAAGGCAAGAAAGCAAATTTCGCATCTCTTTAGAAAATACTTATTTTTACAAATATGAAATTTTCGCGGGTTTGTTGACCTATTTGCTAGAATCAACGATAATCTGCGTGCTCGAACCTCGACAGTACGTTCTCTGGACGTATAAGCTGTTCACGGTTAATATAACACTTTTGAAATCAACCTTCGAAAAAGTCACTGTCCCCACCGGCATTTGTTTTAACGGGCACACTGACTGGCATGCGCACAGTAAATTGGGCAATCACGGAGGGAAAATAGTTCCATGCTTTAACGTTAAGTTTAAAGTGTTAGACAAATATTTTTGAATATTGAAACGATTTATTTTGCTTTCTGTTTTTCAAAACTTGTGAAATGTTTATTTCTCTCATAATTTTACTGTATCACTTGACCAACGAATGAAGAGAGTGATGGGGCNCAAAACTTGTGAAATGTTTATTTCTCTCATAATTTTACTGTATCACTTGACCAACGAATGAAGAGAGTGATGGGGCCCATGGAAATGTTAATTGTGCATATGGTGGAATAATACACAAAGTGCATACAAGTAGATCTTAAGCAGGGCTTTCAAAAGTGCTCGGTTTAACATGAACACCCTATAATCAGTTATACCACAGATCATTTAAGACGAGACTTGTTACTTCTTGTTTTAATGTTCTCCAGGGCGTAGCTAATTAGCTGCGAATCAATTGCAATAGTAATTCAGTTGTACATGTGTTCGAAGCTTAAATTTTCTTCAAATATATTCTCAAATATTTGCTATCCCTATTAATTTTGTATTTATGAAAACTTAATCACAAAATTTTTTGGTTGAAATCCTATTAATAGCTCTTTATTCGTTTCAACATTCAAAATATACACGTGAGTGTATTATAAACTTATTTTGGAAATTAGAACTGTGTGTAGAGGTTGCAATAGACTAAGTGTTGATTATTGTAATTGTAACTGATGTGATATATTTTGTGTATGTATATTAAATTAGTGTTGTTACTTTAATTTTTTTATTTCTGGCATTGTTCATACAAAATTTAGTTGTGCGTTGTCGTTGTTTGAACACAAATCAGCGCATTTTTAGTTATGACAGTGTAACCTGCTTCTTCGTTCTTGTACACTGTTAATTAATTTTTCGTAGCTTCATTTTAAATACGGAAAAGTACGAGCGAAAATAAACATAAATTTAGTTNTACACTGTTAATTAATTTTTCGTAGCTTCATTTTAAATACGGAAAAGTACGAGCGAAAATAAACATAAATTTAGTTCTATTATTATACATTTAATTTATTTTAAATCATATTTATAAGCTTATATTACGATTTGCTTTTACTTTTTTTTTTACCAAATATTTAAAGGGAACAAAATTTTATTTGGTATTACACCATAGTCGCTGACCTGTACCATGCTACATTGGTTGCGTGAAGTATAGGGCATTCGCACATATGTTCAGTTTTCCCTCCAGTTGAAGGGTTCGGAGTGGGGCTGTTTTTTAGATCTGTCCTACAGATTTTTAATATTTCAAGGTACGGATGTAAATTGCGTGAATGTTATTATGCGCCTTACGACTTACCATTTCGTGGCTGTATCGGCGAAGAACCCTTGGCGTTGTCAGCAGTCTTTGTCCCTGGCACCGGAAGTCATCTAGAGCATCTCCTGTGTACGTGTATCTGTTTGTGCATATCCTTGAAAGTTTTCGGTAACAACTTAAAGTATCCAGAGCATTTCCNCTCCTGTGTACGTGTATCTGTTTGTGCATATCCTTGAAAGTTTTCGGTAACAACTTAAAGTATCCAGAGCATTTCCTCTTTTTCTGTTATACAAATGTGCGAATTCAATTAACACATGCACATTGCCTGTGTATCTGCTGTTCATAGTTGTCTGTGAATGTTTCCGTTAACACTTTAGGTTAGCTGGAGCATTCCCGTGCATCTTATATACATATCTATAAAATTTTCCGTTTTCGCTGTAGGGTAGCTAGAGACAAATTATTTCAGGTACTACATAAAGGTAATCGTTGATGATCTTATAAGCTCGTGATAAACAAAACACTACCGGAAGAATGACACTGTATCCGTGCGAGTTTTGTCTTCAAGGTAAAAGGAAATATTAAGAGTATCGTAGCTGCAGCTACGTTGAAGTTTTAACACTTTGCAGACTGCGCTCGAGTGTAGCTCGAGCAAAGCTAATTTGAAAATTTCTGCGGGACGCCGCATTTGACGGTTTCGAAACACGACTTCTATAATTTGCTTTCTTCCCCTTTCCTCCTTCAGCTGGTCGTCCCGCCGCCGTGCCCCCCTCCCTTTTATTTTCTTTCTCACCCTTTCTCGGGCTCCTTTATCCCACTCCTCCTGCCCGACCAGTCGTTGCCCATCTAACGTCTCCACTCGGCCGGAGAGCCCTTATAACTTCCCCGGCCACTTCAAACACAGTCCGTACTACGCGCTCTCCTTCACCCCCTTCGCCCCGCTGCAACACCCGCCGACCAATCCGCAACCCCTTCAAGCCCTCGCGCGCCATCTGTGGCCTTGCGGAGGACTTTTTTTTTTTACATCGGCCTTGCGACACCCCGGCGAATTGCCGAGCAGGACACGCGACACGCCCTTGAGCTTTTGAGGTTGCCGCAGATTTACAGACGCCCAGGACACGCTGGAAGTAGGTCGCCTGTTTCCTCCGTTGCTGCAGCACCAGTTTCCTTCATCTCTACACCCTCGCTTGCCATCTTCCTATCAGTCCACAATTTACCGAACACGCTTACTGTGCACTCAGACAACAAATGACTATAGCTACCGTCTATACTATAGTGACAGCCATCTGTGAGGTTGTAGGTACTATCTAAATATTGTTACTGTTTGTTGTTTTACCTGTCTGTGATTGTATTTGAGACTGTACATATTTTTGCTATAGTACTAACCACATNGCCATCTTCCTATCAGTCCACAATTTACCGAACACGCTTACTGTGCACTCAGACAACAAATGACTATAGCTACCGTCAATACTATAGTGACAGCCATCTGTGAGGTTGTAGGTACTATCTAAATATTGTTACTGTTTGTTGTTTTACCTGTCTGTGATTGTATTTGAGACTGTACATATTTTTGCTATAGTACTAACCACATGGCATTCTGTTATTACAATCCTAGATGTGGGAACAATCCAACTTCCGTAAGCGGGGTCTTGGCCGCAGCGGACACACTTGCCGTACTTTGCAACGTTTCTTACTGGCTGGCCGTCGTCCAATGAAGTCGCACGTTGGCATTGTACAAATTAATGTGTCGCGGCAGATGTAATGGGTTTTACAAGCCATCGTGTTAATTTGAGAAATTATTCAAAATGACAGTTTTATTCTTACCAACTAAAGTGTTAATTGGTTGTAATTTTTTTGCTTAGATTCCGGTAAAGTCGAGCGAAATAGTAAAACCATAAAAGTGTGAGTTTTGTCTTCAAAAGCAAAGGAATATTCTTATAAACTTGCATAATCTTTAAAAGGTGAAGTAATATTTCAGAACATTGTTCTTAACTTGTTCACAAATGTCAAAAAAACTCAAGTCTTCGAAAATTTCGTATTCAGTACATTTCCTTTTAGTTTCCCGCAACGTATTCCAAATCAATGTTGCGTAGCGATTGTATTCCCTATCGCCAGTGACGTATCGTAGAGGTTGTAAGGCCTTGTGGTCTCGGCAGTTGATAAGCTACCGCTGACTGGCGAACCAAGCAAATCAACTGGGAAAAAGTGACTTATTATAGCTGTGCAATTCTTGATATTCAGTGGGAAACACAAATAAATCAGTGGAATTCAGCCATAATATTAATTAGTTATCTGGCACTGATGATCAGTCGCTCAGTGATGCACAGTTGGCCCTTTATATAACAGTATTGCCGTCGTCTCGTACCCTCCGCTGTTGTCCGTCCTCTTCGCCGATGCCTTTCGCTGCACCAGACTGCCCGATTACCACACTTCACCAGACTCTGGCCGATTACCACACTTAAGCGAGGTGGTTACCACAATGACTCCCGATCCTCCGGTCGTGGAGGTATTTTCAGTGCCGGGCCATAGCCCACAAAATTCTCCAAATGCCTGCGTTGTACCAACGGGCAATATTACCAGAAAATTATTGTGCATCCTTTCAAGTCGTTGACTCCTTCGCAAGGAGGGAGGAGGCTCTGCGACGCCAGCCAGGTCGGCGGTCAAACATCCCGCCGACTGCCGGGCGACGGAGCAGAGAGTCGGTCTGTCTGAGGGATGGGGAGGGGAGGGTCGAGGTGTGTCATCATCTACAGTGCAGGACCGCCCATAACCAGGTAGCACGGAGTCCGCGTCCTGTGCGGGAGTCCGCGCGCCGAAATGACGTGCCGGCTTATTTGATGTGGACGTAGCCATTCTCTGATTGGCTGTGCGTGGCTCTGGGAACGGACATTGTGTCTGATCGGCTACTTCATGCAGTGGAACACTCCCTATTGGCTGGGCTGCCGGCTGGCACGCATGTTACCAGGCGTTGATCAGCGAACCGCGTTCCGACTATTGCTGACCAGTGACGCCGTTTTTCCCCTGCGTGAGGCTGGGAGTTCTCTTTGTAAATGCTATTCACGGTAAAGTGAGCACTTTTGAAAATCCTCCCATTTGGAATAATAGTCAATGAATATATTTTATTTTATATTTAGACGTTAACTTCCGAGTGCGGTGGAATATACACACTGTACGTATGACTTACATGACAATATTTGAAAAGGTTATTAAAGGATTATAAATGGCTGAAAGGTAAAAGTAACTAAGGCCTCAAAAGCGCTCACTTTACCGTGAACAGCCTATAACAGGTTGTTTAAGCTCTGTATTCTTACGTACTCAGTGGTGGGAGTCTAGCACGATAGCTCGCCGAACCGGAGAAAAATTATCGTTCTCCTCTTGCAGAACAAGGTCTGCTGCACGTCTTGTGATGTACGGCGGTTAAGTAATTAATAATTATTTACGTGTGGCCGGCCAGACGGCGCCGGTTACAGCTTAGCGTTCCCCAGACCGTTACCCGTGTATGGGCACGCAGCGCGAACCATTAGACTGTCAGGGCGCCGTGAGTAATGGGCAACGCTTGGGTGACCTGCCTTCACCCCCTCACCCCTCTAACATCATCTCACACTCCAGCTCCCTGATGTACCAAGGGGTAAGTGCGGGATCCATGATTGGTCAGTCGCACTCGGGATTGGGCTACAGGTTCGCATCAACACATTCCGGATATTGCTCGAGTAAATTAACACGTCCGATTTGCAGGTCGGGCACCCCTCCACAATCTTCGTCAAGGTCACGGGGCCGCGGTGGTATAGTGGTTAGACTACTCGCCTCCAACCTAGGCGGCGACCTCCCGTGGCACAGTCGGTTGGTGCGCCGCCGGTCTGTGGTGCGGGAGGTTCTGGGTTCTAATCCTAGTTAAGGTATGGGTGTTAATTTAAGTAAAGTCATATGATAGTTTGTAAACCGTCCCCTGATAAGACTTCACGCATAACACCGGAGGACGTTGATAAGTTCCTTCGAATTCAATTTCCCACTTAGGCGATCCTGGTTCGATTCCCGGCGGTGTCTCGCTTCCGGATTTTCGCATATGGAAATTGTGTCGGTCTATGCCTCTGGTCGGTGGGTTTTCTCGGGGATTTTCTGTTTCCCCGCCCTTCCATTCCGGTGCTATTCCATTCTCGCCTAGCTTCACTCTCATATGCTCTCAAGACCTCGATGTTAAGAGCCACCCAAATCTCTTTACTTATTCATTCGTCAAGGTCACGCATTGCTAGGGGACTGAACAGATGCGCGCTTGGAACGATTGACTGATTTACTGTGCGAGGTTATGGGAGCGGACCTTATATCTGATTGGCTACCGTATGCCGCGAAACGATTCCTATTGATAGGGTGGCCGACTGGCGAGTAGGTTACCAGGCGCTGATTGGCGTCCCAACATTTTGTTGGCCAGTCACGCCATTCCGATGTCGTGCGCGGTATATGCTGCTGTTGCATCTCTGTATTGTTAAAATACTCTGTGATATGGTCGTAGCTTGTATATACCTAAGCATGTTCGATATAGTACATTCACGGTTACTTCAAACTTTTATGAAGCCCTGCTAAAGTTCGGCTTCAAAAATATTCCTTCACCTCATGTAAACAAAGCTTAGATAATAACACCTGAGGACCAACGCACCGCACCGCATAGGAACTAGTTCTTACCAAGCATTACCAACACGCCTATTTTCTCCCTGTCTGAATTCATATTAGTTACAAATGAATTGTAATATATAGATCAAATATAAATACAAGTTTAATATAGTTAATACAAGTATAAAACGCGTGTGCTATATGGCATATTTAGGAAGCAACCAAACACGTCATACATGGAGTGTTTTTTGAAAGGTTTTATTTCAAAATGCCAAGAAACCGCGAATGTACTTTAAACAGTAGGCTCCTTTATTGTATGAAATCCGGCCATGTGCCTGATAAGCTGCAGCGCTCTGTGTAATGTTTCCTATTAGCCGGCTTGTTTCGCGCACTTTCATGACTGGATGCTGGTAGGTGGTTAGGACGTCCTGATAGACTGCGGAATGTACCCGAAATTATCGCCTTGCATATTTAAATATGCCGTCGCTGAGGAAAGAAATATTACCCCGAATTCAGTGACCGACAGGTTTCAGACTCCACAGTCCTATGCGAATACTCGAGCCTCAGGTCCCAAGGATGTACCTACCGTAAACCGCATATTCAATTGAGCTTTCAGCTTCAGACAAGGTGGGATGTATTTAACTAAAGACTTTTCACAGTAAAATGAGCACTTTTGAAAGTCCTGCTTAACATCTACTTGTATGCACATCGTGTATTCGTGCACCGTATGTAAAATTATCATTGCCAGAGACCTCATCACTTTATTCATACGTCGCGTCGGTAAAACTGTGAAATTCTAACAAAAGTAAAATGTTACAAATTCGCTTATTCTTCACCTATGTGCATNTATGTAAAATTATCATTGCCAGAGACCTCATCACTTTATTCATACGTCGCGTCGGTAAAACTGTGAAATTCTAACAAGAGTAAAATGTTACAAATTCGCTTATTCTTCACCTATGTGCAAAAAAAAAAGCAGAAAACAAAAACAAAAAGTTATTTATCTAACACTTTTAATTCGGCGTTGAAACGTGGAACTACTTTCCCCTTCGTCCGTACCAACTTTACTGAGCGAATGCCACTTAGTGTTCCCGTTTATATTTATGCAGGATTGTGGGGGTGGGGGAGACAGTGGCATTTTCAAGGGTTGATTTCAAAAGTGTTCAGTTAAACGTGAACAGCCTTTAAAACTTTGTTAGGAATCGTGGCTCAATTGTAAAACATCTGACGTAATTGTAACATAACATAAAGGCTCCCTCAAATGATTCAGTAATACTGATCTGTAATTGTTATAAACTTTCGATTACCAAATTATATTTTCCTCTCATTGATATTCTTTTTTTATTCTAGATTCGCCTGAAATTCTCCGCAATTTAATCCCGTAGTGTACGCATTCATTTTTCATATCAGGTGTTGCAGAAGAGGAAATGTATGGTGTGAAATGTACTTAAAGATTTCTTGCAACATCTCTGACACTATGGAACATGTAAAGGGTTCCAGTAGATCAAGAAACATTTAACTGTAGAATAGTCGGTGTGTCAGCAGCAACCAGTAGCATCGCCCAGGGAAAGGCTCTGTATTGGCGCTAACTACTGATCTTGTACAGCAACAACCGTGGTTTTATCTACTCTCCAGTACGTCGCAAGTGAACGAGTATAGTCGGAGCAACCCACAATGAGGATGGTTTGAACTATCGCGTTAACATTGTAGTTACAGCTTTGAAAAATTTTCCCCCCTTAACTCTTGCGGAGCCGCCATCCACTTCGACGTTTTTTTTTTCAGCCAAACAGTATACTTATCCTTAAAAAGTGTTACAAGAGTAAATGTGTTACTCATCATAATCGTCATCAGCATTCAGTGTTTTGTCCCGTTCCGTCTTCTTAAAAATGTATCCACCCAACTTTACCGTAGGTATTTAAGTAATTTGTTTATATTGTTAGGAGCCGACTGACGCATGAGGCGCGAGCTCCGTGCGCGGTCCAGCTCTGTGTGAGGGGTGACCCGCCTCGACCCTCCCATCCCCCTCAGGCAGACCCGCTCGCCGGGAATGATTGACAGCGGTGACCTGGCTGGTGTCACAGACCCCGCCCCCCTTTCTGGAGAAGTCAACGAGTTTAGAGGATGCGGACGAATATTCCGGTAACTAGGATCCTCGGCGCAACGCGGCATTTAGAGGGATTTCTGGGCAGTGGTTTGCGACTCTATATATACATCGCAGCGGCCCCATAGTCGGGAGTCTTGCTAGAAGCATTCTGGCTGAGTGTAGTAACCGGAGGAAGTCGAGTGCGACGAGGGACATTGGTGAAGAGGATGGAACGTCGACGGGAGACGACGGTGGACGAGGTGTGTGTGGTGTGAACGGACGAGAGGGCGTGAAACCCGACGAGTGAAAGCTACTGTGCGTGAGGGCTCCCGGAGAACTCTAGAACACTGCGGACTGGTGGGACCTGGACTAAACTGAGGTGGGACTGAATAACATGAGATACGGACTTTATTGTTAATATTGGAACTGTCAAATATGGACATATAGTTAATAACATTAGTTTCTTTGAGGTAATTGTAAATTGTATTGATTTGATTCATTAATTGTAAATAGCAAGTGATAATTGTTTGTGAGGTATTTAGTCGAGAGAATTTTTGGTTGTAGTTATTTTACATAAATTAGGAATCTATAATTAAATATTTTATTTAATTAAGACCTCCATCCCTTATCGAACCTGGTCCAGCCCACTGACTTTGAAAGAAATTGTAACAATATTTTACTCTGCTCCAATACCATCATTTATTTCTTGTCAATTAGAGTCACATACCAATGAAGTTTCACTTCACCACCTCATATTCTTATTTCATCTATTTTTCTCAAGATCCAGTATTCACTGCCATATGGCAAGGCTTTTATAGGCTGTTTACGGTTTAAGCACTTTTGAAATTAACCTTTGAAAAATGTTTCTGCCCCTAAGCTGCATATATTTTAACGGGCACATTAGTGGCATGCGCCCAGGAATGTTGGTAACGATGGAGGGAAAGTAGTTCCATGTCTTAACGTTGACTTAATAGTGTTAGGTATACTTCTGTGAATAATGCAATTATTTCTTTTGGTTTTTTTTTAATGCATATAAATGTAAGCAATATCAAATTTTTTATATTTACTTTTCTAATAATTTCACAGTTTCGCTTGACCGACCCTTGAATAAAGTGATTAGGCTTATGGTAATGTTAATTTTACTTATGATGGAAGAATACACATTGTGGATACGAGTAGATCTTAAGCAGGGCGTTTCCAAAGTGCTCAGTGTACTGTGAACAACGTGTAGTGTCATCACTTCCTACATCTTCAGTAGTGTAATAAAAGCTTTACAGTATATAAAATTAAACAAGAAAAAAGTTTTTTTTTTTCTTCTTATAAATGTGGGATAAATACCGTGTAATGTATTACTCTGAGAGGACTGTTCCCTGATTTCATTCCCAGAAATGAAGTCATTGGGCACTTTATTCAAATGAAAGCCAGTTTCGACCATTTCGGAATTATTTTCCGGCTTCGTCAGCTATTTGCATGTAGTCGCACGGTTTTACAGAGCAAATCACTTGTTTCTTATTCATGCTTCCAACCTTTGCAGATAATCGCCCCTGAACCAATTTTCTTCAGTTTTTTTCCGTCTTTATTGTATAGATCTTACCAATCTGCGTATAGCACGGCACCCTTCTACGACCGCACAATCCTATTTATACTAGGCTGGAGGTCGTTTCTTCATTGCTTGCTGGCACAGTCAGAACTCATCGGAATTTAGAAGTGCCCGAGTTCTGTGTACGGAACGGTTGGGTCTCTTTTAGGGATGTCAGATGTACGCATTTACTCAAAACAATTCAGGTTTCGCTCAATTTGATCCGCGTACTGTTATTGTGTGCGACGATATGCCCAATGTTGCTATTTTCTAAACAATCCGAACATAATTAATGTGGTTACAGATTAGTGATCTAAGCATCCTGTGAAGAAACGTGTATTCTTTTCAAAGCGCTGTCTTGGCATTCAACTAATTCAATTTTCACTGTTCCAAAAAACAGAACAGGATATATATTTTAAATAACAAACAAGTACCATTTTCAAAATTAAATATACTTACAGTTTGACCATGTATATTAAATGTATTATCATAAAAGTTTACTTAATTTTTTTTAATATTTTTAGTTTATTTAATTTATTTGATTTGGTATGTTAAAGACCTTCATTGGTTTAGGATGGGTCAAAAAGCAATGCTGCCAACACATGTGCTGATTTTCCTTTCCGAATATCTGGTAACCTTAGTCTCTTTTCACCTCCGTACATATTTTAACACGTTCAAATCGCGCCGTGTGCCCCAGTGCCTATCTCACGTCTCTTACTTCAAAAGGTTTTAACTTTAAAAAATAAAAATAAAATGGTGGAGATTTGTTTAGTTATATTTCGGCAGGAAGAAAAGTAATTTTGTAGCAACCATCGAGCTGATTTTCCTTGTTTAATGTGAATGGGAATATTATGCGTATTCTTTTGAGCACAGGCTAAAATTCAGCACGTGTATATTTAATTTAGGTATATAGTTGGATCGCAAAACATCCCTGCAGGATTCTTGATATAGTCTATTCGCGATTTCTTCACATTTTTTAAAATAAAACCTTTGAAATATTACCTCATGAATGACGTACTTCGTTGTTTCCTAAGTAGGTCTTATATCACCAGTGTTTTATACGTGTGTTAACTTAATAGTGCATTATTTTTGGTTAAATTCAACTTTTACTTACATTGTATCTACAAATTATAATATTCCATTTGTAATTAATGTGAATTTAAAACAGGGAGAAAATAGGTGTGTTGGAAATACCTAGTGCACTATGCACTAACAAACACTGCTGCTGTCGTAATTGCCACAAAAATTACAAACAAACTCTTGAACAATATTTTCGAACGAAGGCAATCAAATGGAGTAACCAAAAAAATGCTTAATTTTGATTCACCTACATATTTTAACAGTCTGATTTTTGTTTTGGCCCAACACGGAGATTTTGTTTATTCAAGCATGTATTGTTAAATAAACAAAGTATTTTTTTTTCTTTCAAGTTATGTTTACTCAACAAAATATTTTGTTGGGGTAACTAAAAATATTTTTTTGTCCTATACAAACAAAGTGTTTTGTTGTCTGGTTGTTTAAACATAAGACTGTGAATTATAACCTACAAGTCAACGAATTAGCGAAATTTTCAGGTCTCTACAATTTGGTTAGAGGAAGTATAAACACATCTCAAAGCACTTGTTTACTAAACAGTGTTCTAACCTCAAATTTAATCCACGCCGTTATCGCTAGTTGTGTAGGGTCGCCTGTTTCTCGCGAAAATATTTATGCACAGGTTAGATTTGAACTTTTTACATGTAGGTTTACGAATTTCCTTTGGCTGTTTGCTGCGTGTCTATGTGAGAAGATATGTTCTACTCGACTGGGCCAATCAGAAAAAAAAAAACTACCCCGACATAGGACATCCGTGATTGGCTTGCAGACACCTAAGATGCGTGCGAGTTAAAAATCATCCAAGTCCGATATTAGTTCTGAACTAACGTGATTTCAAGTTCAACTAGTCGTGGAATCTTTTCGCGAAAAAACAGGTGACCATAACGTATTGGCAGAAAATCAGTTCAGTGTTGGGACACGGAGACTGGTAGAGCGCAGCCAGCGAGATCTCTCTACCTCGTCTTTAGAGTACGGGCTGGTACGAGCGGAAGTCAAGTCTCGCCCCTCTGACGACGAGAGGAAGGGTTCGCAGTTGAAAAGGGTTGTTGAAAAGAGGGTGTATTGGTGGCCCGACTAGGCTCCCCGCCACTCCTGTGCGATCCGCAGCATTGCAAGGGGGTGCAGCGGTGGAACCACGGGGGATGGGGAAAGAGAGAGGGTAGGTGGAGGAATTGATCGCGTCATGCCCGGCCACACCTCAATGAAATGCAAACAGGCTTGCAAACACTTGTGATTGGTTTCACGCGCCCTCGCGCGCGTCCGAACCATCAATCAGCACGCCCCGTCTGCTCTCTCGCTCTCTTCCCGCACACCCCTTCTCTTTATTTATTTTTTTATTTTTGCTACACTCCGCTCTTTACTGTCGGTCATCCCCCTTGACGGCCGGAGATTTCCGCTCGCGCTCTCCGAGAAGTCCTCGAACGATGCTCAACGTTGTTGTGTTGGTGTAAATTTGTCATTGATTTTTCTATGCGCCCATCAACGTAGCAGCGGCCAGAAATTGTCGATTTTCTGGTAGCTGGTGTTTTCATTCCAAGGACATACGAGACAACGCCTCAACCCGTTCTGTCACACGTTAACCCTTTGAGACCCACTTTAATTTACGGTTTAAGGTGTTGCAAACAAAACATTTTATGATCCGTGCTGTTCTTAAGACGACACAGCACTTATGTCGTTGTCACAGCCAATGAGCTACATGTTCGACTACAGTTATAAGAACCAATTATGACCTAGACCAGTAAGACGGTTTGCAAATCATTTACCCACAGGTAAGATCATCGGTCATTGATCTTTGCAGTGTGCAGTACAGACCAAAAATTACCTACACGTGCGCAATGTACGTAACTGTGTACACTGGGTCTGAATGGGTTAAAGAAATGTATTTATTTAGTGTGGGGGTGCACCCAGTGTGAGACGACACCCTCTTAACGACGGGCTTTTTAGCTGGAACCCGTAGGTACCCGTCACCCCCGTAAATAACATGAAGGCGGCGCTGGGATGTAAGGCCGGGAGAAACGGAAGCACCTCTAGAAAACCGGCCCGGCATGCGGAAATCCGGGACTGGCCCGTCCGAGGATTGAACCTGGTTCGCCTGGGTGAGAGGCGAGCAGGCTAACCGCTCAGCCACCGCGGCCGCATGTTTATTATGTTTTCCATAATAAAGTAAAATAAATATATTTTAGTTTCACTCGCGAACACCTGAATATTAATTAGTTTAAGAGATCCCCAGGGGCCCGCGGTCCACAGTTTAATAACTGCTGTCCTAATTTAACCAGTTCAGTCCAGTGCGCTTTATATCTAGGGCGTTGTACACAAATTTGATTTAATTATCTGTACGGTACACAGCAGGAGACAGAACCGAACATAACAAAAGAATATGTCACAAGTCCCCGGCTGAAGGCCATTACTGGTCGTAGTTATAAAAAAATTTAAACGAGAATTTTTGTCGAAATGTAAAATTTGTTGAGACATAAAATTTTAAGGGTTTTATATTTAAAATTCTATAAATATAGCCGTGAATATTTAGCGTATTGATATGGCAGCAGGATAAACTTCGCAGTCCTCTATATACTCAAGACACTATCGTTTGTTTATTGTTTGCTGTGATCAAGTGCGGCATTTGTACAGGAATGTTCAACACTGATTCACGCTACTGCTTACTACTGGCTCACAGTCAAAACGGGGCGTGTCTAAACAACTGCCGACCAATCACAATTGAAGGAGAAAAGATAAAGGTTTAAGTCTTATCTCGTCACCGAATGAATTCGCGAAATACTCGAGGCTGTAATTATAAATAAGGCTAAAAAATAGTTTTGTTTATCTTATAAAATTAATTTTTTTTATCGGTGCTCTTGCCTCCTTTCCTTGGACACCTCGTTTCGACCCAAATGTCCAAATGTCTTCCCTAGTTGGAGAGAAAAGGCTAGTGTGTTCTCGAGGTGTCCGTGGTGTGTTGTGCCGAAATGTTTATATTGTTGTTATTATTGTTATTGAGTTTATTGTGTTATTCTTATATTGTTTGTTTAATATTTGTTGCCTGTTATTTGCGGTATGTTGTTAAGTCTATTGTGTATTTTTTTTAGGTGTCCAAGGAATTTTTTTAAATTAAAACTTTTCTATTAGATTTTTTTTGTGTTTCCAATTATTAGTAGTATAAACCTGTCTAGAACATTTAAAGTAAACGTAATATTGTAAACAGTTTTAAATTTAAATTCATTAAATTGAAATATATCGAAACCAATACATTAACAAGGTTTATATTGCTCCAGTCCCCAGCTGCAAAGTCATCACTGGAGTTGCGTCGCTACGCTATGAGCTATGAACTATAATTCGGGTAATTGGTATTGTCGAATCCAGCTTAGATTTATATTATTGAAGTAGCGCTAGTTCAACCAGCTTTGTGGCGCTTCCATGGCTGCAAGCCTCTCTGGTCTGAAAGTGGAGGTCGTGATTCCGCCCCCGGACCCCTCGCTTATTATGCAATTTTCCCCTTCTAGCCTACAAAGGTGCGAATCCCCCTTTCGGGGGCCGCACTTTGCACGCCGGTAGGGGCATAACGGCCATTTCACGTTATCGTGATGTTATATTAATTTCCCGCTCGTCTTTCGACGATTGGGGCATTGCTGGTTGCGATTTTGAAACCACTGCTGGCACGAGTCCATCGTCAATCTGACCTCCGGGCGCGGGGGAAATCAGGTTTGTTGGATCAACACAAGCACCATCAGGGCCGTGTCCCCTGACCCCCCGCCGAGGGAGCCTCTAGAGTAGTGAGGTCAGCTCGTGCTACTCCCTTTTGTTCATGGGTTCTCCATTTCGGCGGACAATGAGGAAAGTCCCTCACTTCTGGGAGCTTTAGTTCGCTGTCGAGACTGCACATTCCATAGTCTCAGAAGCAGCTGCCGCCAGTTAAAATTAAACATGAGCGGATGTAAATTGGTCCATATAAATGACACAGCGTCAAACTGGGAGCAGTGCAGTAATAAACAAAATATTTGTTTGTTGCAACGGCCTAACACGAAATGTTAACCCTTTCAGTTCCCGGTTGCATGATCGAGGACATGTTGCATATGAAGTATTTTCATGGTCGGCACTGTACACATGAAGGCACCAGTGTCCGGTGTTTTTAGTGCATTATTAGCACTAAAAAAAATCTGATTTGTGGAAGTTTCTGCATCTTCCATTTTTGAATGGTTAATACTGAAGTCTACGAACACGCAGTGCGTTGCTGATTGGTTTCGAGAAGCACGCTCGAGTCAAGTACAGCACGTGTAAAAAAATTTAACCGTAAGACTGTAAATTAATCCGGGGCTAAGAGGGTTAATCTGTGACTGAAAAGGTTGACGTAGGCGTGGCATGGCTAGTACACATGTATGTGTACTGTTGGCGCCACAACTGCTGGCGGGTGAATTTACGGTGACCTTGGTGCGGGTGGCGAAGGGGGAGGTAGCTATGCGCGCAACCTGTCGTAGCCTGATGCCGTGCTGAAAACATTGGTCTCTGTATAGTCGGTTGCGCTTATTGCCGATTCGCGCCTAATGTTTTTATGACAGTTTGTACACAGTGGGGCCGTCACTAATATCAGCTGGTGCCAGCCCATCCGTGCCGGCGGTCCAATTACAGACTTCTAGAGAGGCTAGCCGCCAACACTTGTTGCGCTCACAGTAGTTTTTCCTACAAGGACGTTGGAGTTGAGTTGAGAGATTTGGGCGGCTCTTAACAACGAGGTCTTGAGAACCGATGAGGGTGAAATGAGGTTAGAATAAAGCTGTGCCGCAATGCAAGGGCGGGAGAAACGGAAAATCTCCAACAAAACCCGCCGACCAGCACTTGCGAAAATCCGGGACTGACCCGGTCTGGGATTGAACCCGGTTCGCCTTGGGGGCAGAAGGACGTTGGAGTCCGGATTCTTCTAGTAAAATGAAACCGAAAAATAAAACAAGTAAGGGCTTCACTCTACAGCGTGTTTTGGGAATGTAAGCTACATGGTAGAGCATTAGCATAGAGTACGTAAGTATACAAATGCGAAACAGCAGCTTATCCTGTGAACTCCAGCCGCACACGCCAGCAAAATGGCGTCACCGGCCAGCAACATGTTGGAACGCTTTCGGCAAACTACGTTTGGTAACTAACTTTCCAGCCGGCAGCCTAGCAAATAGGTAACCATTTGCAGCACGCGATAGCCAATGAAGGCGCAAGGCCCGTTCACAGAGCCTCGCCCAGCCCATCAGAGAAGGGGTACTGCCACATCAAAGATACCGCCACGCCATTTCGTTTCTGTGTATGTATCTACTCTGTGACATCAGTGTGTGTTTTTAAACACTTTCGTAGTTGGCTGTCTTTTGTACCTTCAAAGGGGAGGGGGTTTACGTTGACCAATTTTGTTATTAAATGGAAAATATTATCATTGTGTATTTAATTAACAAGAAAATAAGTATTGCACATTTGGAGCTGACACTTAATCTTAAAGTTAACATAATTATTTGTCCATTACTGTTGAAATGTTTCGGAAGGAGTTTTTTTTTAAAATAGTTAATGTTACCCCTGTATGGGCAATTTTGACCACTCATTAAAACACAAAACTTTCAAGTGTTTATTGTCAATCTATTCACATCAGAAGGTTTCAATTACCATAAAAATAACAAANGAGCTGACACTTAATCTTAAAGTTAACATAATTATTTGTCCATTACTGTTGAAATGTTTCGGAAGGAGTTTTTTTTTTAAATAGTTAATGTTACCCCTGTATGGGCAATTTTGACCACTCATTAAAACACAAAACTTTCAAGTGTTTATGGTCAATCTATTCACATCAGAAGGTTTCAATTACCATAAAAATAACAAAAATTATGTAGTAATATTGATTTAAGACATTAATGTTGTCAGCATTGGTATTTTATTGTTTTTTTTTTTTAATATAATTAATATAATAAACTGGAATTATGATCGCTCTACAAACCTTCTAAGATGCCCTGCCACATTTGTTTAATTTTTGTCAAAGTTAACCAAACAGTAAATATATCCCCATTTGACGGTGTACGTGTAAAACCTCGTCACAGAGTAGATAAAAACACAGAGACGAAATAGCGTGGTGGTTCCTTTGATGTCGGCTTACCCATTCGGTGATTGGCTGTGCGAAGCTCTGGGAACGGGACTTGTGTCTGATTGGCTACTGCATACTGCGGAAAGTTCCCTATTGGCTATGCTGCTTGCTGGCGAGTAGGTTGCCAGGCGTTGATTGGCGAACGGCTTTCCATACTTTTGCTTGCCAGCGACGCCATTTTGCTGGTTTGTGTGGCAGGAGTTCGTAGCACAAATGCCGTGAAACTTAAGTTCATCAGGAACGCATTCTTAAACATTTCGTGTGCGGTCTCGTAAACTCCACGCACACAAGAAAATACTCTCTCTTAAATATCTCGTAAACCGAGCTTGAATTCACGAACGACGTTTGTGAGTCCCTCTTTCACGAGTCGTTTGAGGGTCAGATGATTTTCTGAGCCGTGTGTGCGAAGTTAAAAAATACAAAACACGTTCCCAGCTATCGGCAGTTAGGAGAAACATTTTTAACTAAAATGGATTCGCCGAATAGCGCATGCGTTGTAAAAAAGCATTTGTAAATTAAAGCGTATGCTACTAAAGTCCCTACTAACGAAAAATGAAACACAAATGTGCTTATGAAATATGGTACATTTCACAATTTGTTCTTTATATTCAGCCGGTGCATTATTCTCTCTACTGTGATGTGAAATTATAAAACTGGTAAATTAAAATATAAAAAACCAACACGAAAACGTACAACAAGCGGCAAGAATTAAAAATATGTATAGGCCTAGTAATAGGAAACATTGAAAATATAATTTAGTTGAGAGTTTGCTAGTCTAGAGAGATGTGCGTGGTAGTCGTGTAGTTATGATAGCTGAATTGCGATAGTTAGCTTGCAATAATTTTATGCATGTTGAAATATCAATTCAAAAAGGAATATTTTAATGTTATACTGTTTGTAACTGTAACACTACGGAACTTAAATTATTTTCCTCTAAAGGACTACATTTGCAGCACAAACACCGAAAATCAATTACAGATATTACTTATAATTCTATAGAATTCGTAGAAAGTTCATACCTAGAAAAAACGTACTCACAAACACAGAAATATGTATGATACTGTTTCTATTCGTAATTTCGCCGAGGTTTTTTAAACACATTTACTTGGCAGTCATTAAAAATAAGACTTGTGCAGTTTTAAACCACAATAAAATGAGCGCGTAACNTTTAAACACATTTACTTGGCAGTCATTAAAAATAAGACTTGTGCAGTTTTAAACCACAATAAAATGAGCGCGTAACAGATAAATGCAATAGTATATAATACATCAGTTTTTGAGGAAATTTGTTTAATTTTCAGTATTTTATCCCACCCTTCCATTTGTGTGAGTTCAGAACAGTATGCCATCACATTAAATTAGTTGTAGGTATCTGTCAGTGCATTGTATCTCGGTTATCGAAACAACGCAGGGCATGCACCNTTTAAACACATTTACTTGGCAGTCATTAAAAATAAGACTTGTGCAGTTTTAAACCACAATAAAATGAGCGCGTAACGGATAAATGCAATAGTATATAATACATCGGTTTTTGAGGAAATTTGTTTAATTTTCAGTATTTTATCCCACCCTTCCATTTGTGTGAGTTCAGAACAGTATGTCATCACATTAAATTAGTTGTAGGTATCTGTCAGTGCATTGTATCTCGGTTATCGAAACAACGCAGGGCATGCACCNCCATCACATTAAATTAGTTGTAGGTATCTGTCAGTGCATTGTATCTCGGTTATCGAAACAACGCAGGGCATGCACCATTCGTACAAGTACGAGTTAAAGGGATGCGAGTCGTTTATGGTAGGTCAAGGCCTCTCTCGTGCCGCAACTGTAACCATCATGTAAACAACTCGCTAATCGTTGAGGAATCTCTTTTTCCTGCCAAAACAAGACGCATGCCGAATGTGGCTCGCATCTCCATCGCAAAAGTGATTATGAATACCAGCCCCAGTCCTAGAGTAGCGGGGCTGGGCACGGCCCGGCGCTGCAGCGTACGGCAATAGTAACGTCACGGCCCTCTATAATCTTAAACAAAAACGTTTCCCAATGTTTCCGTTGGATCATTTCACACGAAAGGGTAGTTCACTTTCACGCCGATCATGCCGAACAGACGTTTTTATGTTTACGCAGATATTCTGCGTTACCGTTTGGGTGCAGATGGTAAACAATTAAGTTTGCGACCATCCTTTCGTTATTTAAAACGTTGATTCCAACGTTAATGTAGGGCTTAAGTCCTGCTTAGGATCTGCTTTTATTCATGTCCTTCTGCCCTATGTAAAATTAGCTATTCCCACGGGTGTTATTACTGTGTTACTGCGTCATTGAAATGAATACTTGGAATTGTTAAGAACGTAAATGTGTTAATGATATGCAAATTCGTACACGCTTGTGTACAAAACGAAAAACACTAACCTTAGTGACCACTAGGGGACATGCGGTTTTTGCGGAAAAAAAATTGTGCTCACGCTAGATTTCAATATCCCGCAAGCATATCTGCAGCGTTCTTTGTTTATTGGCTGAATGTGCCCGTGAGAAGAAATTCTAGCCAATCAGAATAAGGCTACCCTGATACAGCGAACAGGCACGTTACACAGGGAACAATTAAAATCATCAAATAACTGTAGTAGAGCTGTGTTAAAGTGTTTTGAAACACAGCTAGTCATGTAATTTTTTCGTGTAATTCGGGTGTCCCTGGTGATTACAAATGTAAACATTTCACTGTTATTACAATATGAAGGCAGAGAACTATTTTGATTAATTCGGTGCTAACTTAACTGGGAACCTTTATGCGAGTGTTTACTGGAGTATATTTAGAGCTATGAGCATAACTTTTTTTTTTTAAGATTGTTTTCAAAAGTGCTTACTTTACCGTGAAAATCCAGTAATTGGTGGAGAGCGGAGTGGAAATATTTGGGCGGCTCTTAACATCGAGGTCTTGAGAGCCGATGAGGCTGAAGTGAGATAAGCATGGAGTAGAGCCGGAATGCAAGGGTGGGGGAAACGGATATCCCCGAAAAAAAAAACTCATCTACCAGCGGTATCGTTCGGCACGATTCCCACATGCGAAAATCCGGGAGCGACTCCACCGGGATTTGAACCCGATTCGCGCAGGTGGGAGTAGAGTAGTCTGACCACTACACCACTGCGGCCCCTCTAGTAATTGTTGAACAGTTATCGCAACACTGAAAGGGCGAAGACTAGCCAGTAGGGGGCGTGTTATGTGTAGTGTAGTGTGACTGAAAATACAGCAACCAGGACAACTGCTATTCCGGCGGTTTTTAATGACAAAAATTAATTTTTAATTCTGAGTCCTTTTTAATTTGCAGTTTTAACTCGGCTAGGAACTGCTTAGGCGTTTCTTAAAAAAGAGTTTTTTTTTTACTTTTTTATAAGTATTATTTTAAGTTATTTCACGGAAACATTTGAATAATCCATTAACTTGTCTTCTAAGCGCGATATAACCGTTCCTGCTTGAAACTGTTCCCCTGTACGCGAACGCTTCAGATATTTTGAATATTTCACAAAGTGAATTAGCCCGCTCCCTTCCGTTCCTCAAGTGAGTTTTGTGTCGGATTCGTTAACATCCGGCCTTGAGTGACACTCATAATTACCCCGGTCTGAACCATATACATAATTAGCGCTTCGCTAATACTTCCACGCCAGCCAACCCACCCCCTCCACGCTCTGTCAGACAACTCAGAAAGTTTGCTTTTCACCCCCCTTTCTCCTCATTACCCTTCCCTTAGGGAGGGGTTGTAAGACTGTCTGTTGTCGTTACGAGTAGATCCACCCATCCACCAGCTCCTCTCCGAAAGACTATCAGATTGTGAACTCTAGGGCACTTCTTCCCGTGCTAAGGTTATGTGATAAGAGCATAATAATTTAAAAAAATTAAGTTAGCAAATTTATTGCATTAATTTATTTTATGATGAACTTAGTAAACGCCTTTGTACGAAAATTCTAGGACAGCCACAGATAATTTTAAAAACAACTAAAAAATAAAAAAAATATTTGTGTGGCTGCATGGATAACTTAAAAGCTAATTTAAATTTTTTAAATGTTTTTTTAACGTAAATTATTTTATCGATGCAATAAGTTTTTATATTAAGGTTATCACGATTCTGAACGACTGTGATACGGGGCAGAAACCTGAGAGGCATAACAGTTAAAATCATCCAATAAGTTAAGTTAAGCTTAAGTGTTTTGCAGTACACCTAGTCATATAATATTTTCCGTGAACTACACATCTCCGTAGTTATTATGTTTTATGGATACTTACCGAGTAATATGGCGCTCTTTATCAAAACAAAATAAACAAAGTGACTCCCCCACCCTTTCTCTGATTGGCTAAAATTTCAACCATGTAGGAAACCTTCCATCGAAAATTGCACACGGCCAATTACGAAAACGTTTATGAAAACGGCCAGTAGATGGCCAAATATGCCATTGAACCACCCATACAAGCGGCCATACAGGTTCGCATGGAATCGTTCAAGGAATCTTCCATAGTGACATACAGGCTTTACTACAGCCATGACCGACTCCTTCCTCGTTCCTGCTTTCTCTGAGCAACTTGCTCAGTTTCTAATGAACTCGCTTTTGATGAGACTTCAAGCCGTACCTCCTTACAAAACTTGCAAGTACTTACTGTACCAAAAATAATTTTTTTTGGGCGCTTTATTTGAAAAGTAAATAGTAAATAGTTTAGGATCGTGCAGCCATGGGACTACAGGGTCACATCTGAAGTAACACAGGAGCGAATTATCAAGTGTCATGCCACGTAAGTGACGTGCGCGTAGTGGCGATTTGGTATATGAAGAGCGTGCCATTATCGCCCTCATCACTTTCGCACTATTACGCAACATGTAGAATACGTTCTACTAGACGACGTCTTTTAGACAAATAAATCTCTTCCTTATTGCTTTTTTTCTCTTTCGTACTTCTTCGTAAGTAATTTATTTATAACTCTTTTCGTAACTGATGTACAAAACTTGTAACTTGCTTGTTGTAAAAACCGCAAATGCATTGTGCCCGCTGTTTTCGTCAGGGAAACGCTACCGTATGCTTTAGTAGTTTATGTTGTGACTGGCACCATTTCTAGTTGGTTGATTTTATACCGAAACTGTTAGCTGTGTCGGTGACTACTGGCGACATTAACTAGCACCACAGACGTTCATCAAACTAGCACAACATTCGTTCATCAAACTAGTACCACAGACGTTCATCAAACTAGCACCACAGACGTTAATCAAACTAGCACCACAGACGTTCATCAAACTAGCACCACAGACGTTCGTCAAACTAGCACCACAAACGTTCATCAAACTAGCACCACACAAGTTTTTCTTTGTTTCTAAACGCAAAGGAAGTGTTATAATTCTAAGTCCACCTCCCACCAGGCAGGTCTTATAGGCTATTCGTTGTTAGTCTAGCACATTTTAAAGCCGTTCTTAGGGTCTTCTTTTCTGACTATTTGTATATTTCCACCATACGTAAAATTAGCATTATGTGGCGTTAAGACGTCGAATTTTTTCCTTGCATCGCTGCTAATATTACTTACTGTGCGTCGGCGAACATTTCGGTTAAAACATATGCAGATATATGCAGTTAGGCGTAGGGATTTTTATTTCAAATATTGAACGGCCTTTGGTAGTTGTGTAATATGGTCTATAGTTTTGGTGCCGCCAGCAAAGTTATAACGGGCGGTTATAAACATAGGCTAGAGAAGTTCTCTATGGTTTGAATGTACTGATGATAATGTGGTGATGATCACTTGATTTCATTGTCTGTGCTCTTTTAAGGAAGAGTGGGATGGGGGGGGGGCACTAAAATAGGGATATGGATTACAAAAATATGGTGTAACTCCGGGTACTGCGAACTGTGTAAATGTAACAACAAGAAATTTATTTTAACTGGTTTGTAAAGACGCCAGTACTTTTAGAGTAAGAGCGTTTCACTATCGATTTTCCTTTAAAGTAGTAATAAATGATGCAGTTAACGAACTATAATAATATGGCTGAAAAAAAATTGGCTCAGATCTCAGTGTTCCGGATGAAGTGATGGCCGATCATTTGCGTAGTGATAGAATTCCGCGATCGGGATGAAATACTCTTAACGACAGTTAACGTAGTTTTTTTATTCGTGTGCAGGTGCTTTGTTGTGTAATTTGCCTGAATGTACTGATACCTGCCAAACGCTGAAGTTTGGAAGTAGTTATTGATTCTGCTCTGCGGCGTGAGGCGCCAGCACTTGATGCTAGCCCTCAGTGATAGGGCGTAGAAATACGTCGACACTGTTGTCTCTAGGTCCAATTTACTAATGAATTACACTTTATTTGTGAGTTCACATAATCGAGTTTTATTGTTGCTTGAACAGGTTAACTGGTACATGAACTCACGAGACAAACTCCCTCCCTTTTCTGTACGTAGATTACGTGATACTTGGCGCGGCGATTTTGCATCGTGGGGGGGGGGGAAGATTCTTCACACTTGGTGTAGAACTACTTATCTGATACTGCAGCGCTGTCTTCCTTCGGCTGGCGACCTGGAACTGCTCTCGAACTGGGTGGGCGTCTCGGCGCAAGGCTTCGAAGTTCCTTCTTCCCGGGTCCACGCAGTACTCTGCGCCTGACGACGGCCGGCTGCCGTTGACGTCTGCTCGCGGATTCGCTCCGTCCTCTTCCGTTTCCGTCGGCCGACTGCCCCGCTTGGTCCTCCTCCTCGTGGTTATGTAGGCTCGATCACCATATTCGACTTGCCCCATCTCTGCACGTGTCCGGGGTGCTTGTCGTCCCCCTGGGTCATAAAACACGTGGCCGCTGCTCGTGTGGTCCGCAGCCGGCGTGGCGTCGTCCCTTGGTTCTGGCCTGGAAGTTTATTATCCCATTCTGCACGCACGTCCGCTAAAAGCTCTCATGGTTTATTGCGGTACAAGCCCGGGATAGACGCAGCTGGTGGTGGGATCTCGGTGTCCCTTGGGCAGCTGCAAAATGCAGCTGTGTCCGCGTCCTGGTGCCTTCCGTTGTCTCCGGATGTCGTCTGCACGTGCAGAAACCTTTGGTAGCGCGCCTTTGCAGCTGCGAGGCTCCTGGCGTCACTCTGCCGGCACGTCCACAAAACCCTTAATCCTTATTGCGGTCGTCCGCCCGCGAGCTTCGCCAGAGCGTGTGTTCTGACGAATAAAATATAGGGATGCAGAATGCGTCAGTACCACAAGTGGTTCACAAAGGATGTTTTTCTGGAAAAAGGTTATATGATGTCCTTAGAAATNGCAGAATGCGTCAGTACCACAAGTGGTTCACAAAGGATGTTTTTCTGGAAAAAGGTTATATGATGTCCTTAGAAATGTTATAGGAAGTTCAGCCAACAAATTCCTGCTTAATGTATCCAGCACTGCATAAAATAACATATTAAATACTATCATTGAGTTGCGATTCGTTATGTTTCTCGGTTTGTGAATTGTCTAATGTCTTTCAAACTACCTCTCACGGAGGAAGTAAATGGGATAGCTTCACTGCCACCGTTCCTGGGTACGAATGCTAGTGAAAGAGATGAATATCTTCACAGTTAATCTCCCTGTCCTCAACAATGTTGTATCGCGCAGAGATAGTAGTTTGCGTCGGCTATCTCCAGTCCGACTACTACAAACGTATNTGTCCTCAACAATGTTGTATCGCGCAGAGATAGTAGTTTGCGTCGGCTATCTCCAGTCCGACTACTACAAACGTATATATAATAAAAATGCCTTTTCGGGCCGGCGTCAGGCTCACAAGTTACCACCTCTCATTCGAACATGCATGTTCTAACGAACTAAATTAAGGAATTTCCTCTNTGGCGTCAGGCTCACAAGTTACCACCTCTCATTCGAACATGCATGTTCTAACGAACTAAATTAAGGAATTTCCTCTTATTTTGTTCGCAGCTGGGTCACTCCCATATTTTCGCAAGTGAGAATCGTGCCGTACGATGCCGCTGGTCGGCGGGTTTTCTCGGAGATCTCCCGTTTCTTCCGCCGTTGCATCCCGGCGTTGCTCCGTTCTCACCTCAACTTAACTTTTATTTCTTTATTTTAAACAGGGGAGAAGTAAAACTGAGTGAATTTAAAATAAGACTCATATTTTACTCAACAGTGATAAGAGTTCCCTTGGCAGGTGGTTTAAAATCAAATTTTGCACCGTTTTCAACATTCCGCTTACAATGTTGCCAATAAATCTGTTTCTGCTACGGTGGTTCTCTAGAAGTTTGAAAACAGGGGTAAAACCTTTGAAAAAGGTTAAATGTGTGAAAAATTGCCAGCATCTTAGTTTGGTTGGCGGTGTTATATTGTTGATATCAGGGTTCTTGCCTTAACGTCCTTGTGACGGAAGTAATGTGCAATATTAAGGATGGCCGGGCGGGATTGGTTGGCTGCCCCTAACCCGGACCGTACTTATGACTACATTTCGGAAAGACAATGGCCTTCACCAATATATATAATAACTATTGAATTATACACGTTACTAAAAATTAGCCAACAAAAATCTAAAAGTTCGTGTATGGATAGTATTAATATTTTGCACTCAAAAGATGTCCAAAGCATTATTTTCCCAGGATTGGGGCAGCGGTGGTGCAGTGTCCAGGGCGCTCGCCTCCCACCACGGCGATCCGGGTTTGATCCCCGGCGGGTTCACTCCCGGATTTTCGCGAATCGTGCTGGACGATCCCGCTTGCCGGCGGGTTTTCTCGGGGTACTCCCGCTTCCCCCACCGCTCCATTCTAGGGTTTCACTTCTGTCATGCCCGGAGATGACGGTCACCTACGAGTCCCAGCTGGAAAGACCGTCACTAGGTGGCTGTCGCCTTGCCCTGGGTGCTCTCCCCACACGTTATTATTATTATTATTATTATTCCCAGGATTACCCAGGATTTACTCTCAGGTACGTTCTTACTGTGCTGGACCACCTTGCGTGTTCCCCCGTAGTAGCACTGCATTCGTCGATACCTTGGATTACACCGCAATCGGTTCTCCTCGCTTACCGCAGTCGCACAAATTCTCGTTCACCCTACAAGAAAAAAAAAGTGGAATTTAGTTCGTTTTCCCTGGCGTAATGTGAAATGAATATTTGAAACTCATTTAGATTACGTTTTTGCACTATTATATTAAAATTATGAATGTGTGGTCTCTAAACCATTGAAATATTTCCCCAGCGATGACAAATGGCGGCTCTGGCGCCAGGCTCAGCTTTCAGGTACGGGAAAGGCGCGACAGTTCATCAAACAGGAATGAAAAAACAACGTCGCTGTTGGTGATGAGTGTTGCATGTATGTGTTTCTGCAACACATGCGCGCGGTCTATGCTACAAAGAAAACTTATAAAACACATTTATTTCTAGGGAACTCCGTGAATCTGGGTGTTTTACGACGCCATGCCACTGCATGATGGTACAGGCGTTTGTTGTATGGCTCGCGAGGGCGCAGTTTTGTTACAATTGTTAAAGTCAGTAGTCTCGGCCAGATTTTTTAAGGTACGGAGGTCTTAAATAAAAGAGTTAAAATTAAATTCATAATTTATTTATAACCACTATATAGAAAATACTCTCGACATGATAACTCACGATAAATGACTACCACTTGCTATTTAAACCATTATTTACTTAATCGTCCAGTACCTCACAGAAATTAACGCTATTAAATGACTTACACTGAAGAGTCAAAAAAACTGGTACACCTGTCTAATATCGTGTAGCCTCCCCCCCCCCCAAATTCACCACTTCCAAGCAAGCAGAAGTGCCGCAAGACGACGTGGAATGGACTCGACTAATGTCAGACGGTATGCAGGAGGCAATTCACGCCATGAATCCTGATGGGCAGTCCACAAATATAATCTGCGCCAATTTGAGAAAGGGTTGCACGTGTGTCACGTTTAATGATTCTCGTCAGTAGTCGTTTGTCCCTTTCTTTCGCGATCTTTTTCCGGCCGTAGCAATGTCGAAGATACGATGTTTTACCGGATTCCCGATATTCACGGTACACTCGTGAAATGGTCGTACGCGAACATCCAAATGTTATCGCTACCTCGGAGATGCTATGTCCCATCTCTCGTGCGCCGACTATAACACCACGTTCAAACTCACTTAAATCTTGATAACCTGCCATTGTAGCAGCAGTAACCGATCTAGCTGCCGACCGCACCGTGTTACTCTGATTGGTTCATACCCCTGTTATATGCATACGCACGCCTATACTTTTTTTTTGGGCTCTTTAGTGTACTAGCCCCAAGAAACAGTGTATCAACACCTGTTGAAATATTTTGTAAATTATATGCCCATATTTGACAGTTCCAATATTCTCAACACGGCCTAAAGTCCGTATCACACATTCATACAGTCCCATCTGAACTCAGTCCACATTCCACCAGTCCGGAATGTTCTAGAGTGCTCCGAGCGCCCCCACACACAGGACAGAAAGAAATATTGATGCCAGTCCCCGACTAAAGCCCATTACTGGTAGAAATTATGACCATTTTTGTAGATACATTTTATCGAAATATTAAAAGGTTATATAATAAAATAGTATTAGATTATGATATGACACAATTAGTTGTGTTATTAATATTATATAGTTGTATATTTATAAAAAATTTTATTTGTCAATTTATGAAAGTCCCTCTGTCTCCTTCCCTTGGACAGCCTCGTTCCGACCCATTGTCTTCCCTGTTGGAGACCGAGGGTTGGAGTAGTACTCCGTGAAGTGTGCAGTTTTGTTGTTATTGCTATTGTTATTGTTACTGCTGTCATTATTACTGTATTGTGTTGTTTTTATATTATATTGTTAGTAGTTATAAAATTTTGTTATATTTGTAACATTGTTGGAAAATAATAGAGTAATTTAGTTTTTGATGCTTATAAAATATATCTTATTATACACACCCATCCACCCTTACCACCTTGCACAGTAGCCTTCTACTCGTCGGATACCACGCCCTCTCGTCCGTGCACACCACACACAAACACGCGTCTGACATCTCGCATCCTCCGCCGTCGTCCGCCCTCTCCGCTGATGTTCCTCGTTGCACCAGACTGTACTTGACTACCACACTTCAGCCAGATGGTTACCACAAAAAATTGCCTGTCCTCCTATTGTGGCGGTATTTATAGACAGGGCCAGTCCAAGTCTAAAACCTTCTTCAACTGCCGAACTGCGCCGAGAAAAATAATTATAGGCTCCTTCGGCAGGGAGGTGGAGAGGTCGGGACGCCAGTCAGTTTGGCTGTCAATCATTCCCTGGCCGCCGGGCGACTAAGCGGTGAGCGCGTCTGCCTGGGGAGGGGGTGGGTGAATGCGGGTCACTCTCCACAGCGCCAGAACCGCGCATAGACGGGAGTCCGCTCGTAACATTAAGCCAATACTTCCTGAAGTTTGTTGTTCGACTACTGTGTAGCCACCTACAAGAAGCAAGCACGTACGTCTTCTTAGCATTTTCCAATTAGAAGATAATAAAAGACAACGACACTGCTGTGATTGGGAAAGGTTGGGAAGTTTAAAATTTTCTAAGTGACCTTCTGAAATATGACTTGGCAATAGAGAATACGCGATTTTGGCCGGTGCAGAGGAATGTATTATTTTTTATTTAATTGTATTTGTAACGAGTTAACTGTTTATTGTGCATCAGAACATCAGAACAATGTGTTTCGTGCTCGGTGTTTTTGACGAATGCTGTTTATGAACCTGATGAATAGTCACAACAAAGAATGGATTAGCCGCCAAATTTTTCCGCTTACCTTCTACGAATGGAACCGTCGATGTCATTTGAGAGTACTTTCATTAATTACGAGAATAATGGCTACAACTAGCAAATTTTTTGGTGAGTCAGTGTCATATAGCCTAAATGTGTAAACAAGTTATTCCAGTGCCTGTGTATAGACGCATCTGTGTACATCCTACGTCACGGTACTTCCCGACAATCTCGCGCATCAATTGCACATGGTCTGGAGGACGAATGCTGTCCGCGGACGACATTTTGGTGTGAATTGCTGGCGGGAACGTTCGTTGCGTTAGGTAGCTTGAAAACTCTTCAATGGTGCCGTTCATTTCTTAGATGAGGTGTTTGTTTAATTTTCAGTATGGTTGAACTTCGTTACGTATAAGTACAAAATACATTAAAATATTTAAGTATGCGAAGTAAGATTGTGTTCGGAGTTTGTTTACATGTGCAGTCGCCATCTTTATTTTTTTTTAACCAGCGGTGAAACAGAAGACCTTTTGTTGTTTGCGTTGTACAGTGCACTCAAGAATGTATTTAATGACGGAGTAACGTCACACTAGTTTTCCAGCAGCTGCATTAGTGTAGGCAACGGAGAACGGTCTAGACTTCACATTCATGTGCATACTTGTCCTTCAGCTCTTCTATCGATGCTACCTGATAACACAGAGTAGCTAGTTTTACTTTCCACAGAGTTAATTATGAATGGACCTTTGTTTTTATTGGGGCCACAGTGGCGCAGCGGCTAGGGGACTCGCCTCCCACCAAGGCGAACCGGGTTCGTTTCCTGGCGGTGTAGTTCCCAGTACCGCTGATCGGCGGGTTTTCTCTGAG
>NQII01002090.1:676164-711383 GCA_002778355.1 Clitarchus hookeri | reverse complement strand
GGAAAAATACTATTATAATTTCTGAGGAAGTGTTTTGGTTTCTACATTATTTGTAAAATTATGTAGCTGTTTGTTCATTATGAATGAAACCAGATATGGACGGTCTTACAAATTTATCTAATAAAGGTAATCACGATATATTTTCTAATACAATTGTTTGATTTCGCACCTGGTCTAAAGTCACACTGAAATTTCATGCATACGAGAAGTCGGCTTTCAACGCAGAGGTTGTCTACANAAATTTCATGCATACGAGAAGTCGGCTTTCAACGCAGAGGTTGTCTACAATTTAAACTCACAAAACCACCCTGATATACAGAATGTTAGGAAATTAAAGGCCCAAACTGCGATAGATGATTCCTTGTGAAAAATAAAGTCGAAAATACATAGGACACCAAATATCTAAACATAATATTAAAGGATATATGAGACTGTGAAAATTAGGTTTTNAAGTCGAAAATACATAGGACACCAAATATCTAAACATAATATTAAAGGATATATGAGACTGTGAAAATTAGGTTTTTGAAAACTTTTTTTTCGCTGAATGCCTTGTACTTTCTGCCAGCGATAGGGATGTTGGCGATTTACCCATATTACGTCCCAAATGGTTAAATGGGACACACCCATTTGGCGCGCTATGGAGCGCGTATTAGTGAAGGGCATGTCTTTTATGTGCAGATGTAGCACTTCGTCAAGCCGAACAGTGCTCACAGACCGAGGACGGCCAGCATTACGCATGTGTGTCTGCAACTTGGGAAGCATAAATCACCTTTGTGCTGCGAATTTTGTAGGCGTTGTGCAAGGGGTTCGGCAAAAATAAGTTTTCAACACCCAATTTTCATAGTCTNTTGTGCTGCGAATTTTGTAGGCGTTGTGCAAGGGGTTCGGCAAAAATAAGTTTTCAACACCCAATTTTCATAGTCTCGTGTCTTCTTTAACATTCCGTTTTACTAGTATTTTGTTGGTGAAAAATAGCTTACAATGTGNAATTTTCATAGTCTCGTGTCTTCTTTAACATTCCGTTTTACTAGTATTTTGTTGGTGAAAAATAGCTTACAATGTGAGTGATTTACCGGTGTTTTCTTTCAGGTCAGGATATGTATTAACATAATGCAGTATACCAGTATTTAATTTTAAGCGTAGTTAGGAGATTTCTCTGAAACCTTATTTGAACTCCAACTGGCACACACAGAATTTTCCCACGGTAGAAGCCGAAAAACGCACCTCCATTTTACTACCATCATAACAACTGCTCACAATTAAAAGCCAGTTCAAAACTATCAAGTCAGCTAAGTGATCTATATTTGGAATGATTCAAATAGTAATAAAAATTTGCTAGAGTAAAATGGTAGGAAAACTATCATAATTATCGCTATTATAAATATAGGAGACAGTATCACTTTTTTCTGGTTATATATTAAGAACCTGTTATTTCTAACAGCGTCACATTTACAGATATAATACATTACTTTCCAAATATTACGGTAACATACTTGAAATTTTTTGTTTCTTAAAAATTGAGAGATGTAACATACTCCACGACTATACACCGAGTGTGCTATTGAACTGTGGATCGAAACATTTTCGTCGTGATTTACTACGGTTTCGTCAAAACATGGTAAAAATATAACGTATTATTACACTTGATAACGAATTATCTGAGTGCTTATTCCTGTGAGTGGTGAATAAGGAGATGGGGTAAATATAACATGCGCAAGTGCTCGCCTAGAGTCGGAACGGACATACCATTTCCCACGCATTAAGGAGTTATCAGACACGCGCGCTCACTAATGGTAGTCGGACACGCCATGCGGCGTGAACAAACACGACTAACGCGAAGCGTGGAGCAGACACCATGTTCGTTTATTTCGGAAAAGAGATCACTTAAGACACACGTGCTTTGTTTGAGCACACTACAGATTACCCCCATAAAAAATAAATCACACGAGATTAACTGTGTTATAGTCCATTCACGATTAATTCCAACTTTTCCGAAGCCTTGTTAATGTTCTACTTCCAGGATATTCCTCCGTCTCGCGCATACAAAGCTTAACCACGTTTATATAAAATGACATCAAGAGGACCACGCACCGCATTCTTGAGGAGGTAATGTAATATTATAATGCCTAAGAACAATTTCTTCCTTATCATTAACAACACACCTGTCTTATCGTTGTTTTTAATTTTATTTATTAGAAACGAGATATTGTAATTTATAGGTGAAATATAAATAAATGTTTAATTGAAAAAAAGGGTACTTTTATGTTATTACAAGTATAAAATCGTTGTGCTACACGGCATATTTAGCATAGAACACAACACGCCATGCATGGTGTGGTTTTTCAAGCGTTTGATTCCATAAGTGCGAAGAAACGGCGAAAAGACTATATAAACACTGGCTAAGAAACTATGGTACATTATTTCCAGTAATGCTTCAGGACAGAATCAGCATAAAACTCACAGTCCGGCATTTAGCGTAAACAGGGTTGTTCTATAATCTAGGTCACATATACTGAAGGTTGAAGTAGTGAGACGAGGTTTTGATTTCGATCAACGCCGGTTTGGCGACAATAAAGAGTTTATGAAATGTAGCGACACATTTTATGGAGCGTGTACCTGTGTACTTCGCATTACACAGTTTCGTACGCTGAGAAGAATTAAACGTTCTTGTTTTCAAATGCAACGTTGAAAATCTTGTACGTATTTTTTGATGGCAGCCGACTCTGAAAATGCTGAAATTGCACCGAACATTCATCGTTTTCCTTGCTTGTTCAAAGACTGCAAAACGGTCAAACACGATAACAGAAAGTGTTACAAACTGTTTTCGTATAGACGCTCTATTAACAGCACAGTGTTTTTCCGGAATGCAAGAACGGCGGAAACGGGAGATCCCCGAGTAAACCCGCCTACCAGTGGCATCGTCCGGCACGAGTCCCACTTGCCAAATATTCGGGAGTGACCCGGCCGGGGATTGAACCCTTTTCGCCTTGGATGGAAGGCGAGCAGTCTAACCGCTCAGCCATCGCGGTACCTACATCTTGAGCTACTGTGCTTAAATCAGACTATCCTTTACAATCAGAATTTGATATCATGAGACGAAAACGGTCCCTAACACTGTTTCTAACTTGAAACTATGCAGTTCTATTTTGTGGGAAAGGGAGGAGGAATTACAGTGGTTATATGAGATGAGACCACGTTTCCATATCGCTTAGTACCTAATATTGTTGGTTGTCTATTGTCTGGCTCCATCATGGCAGCTTTGCAATTACCTTTCCCTCCAGAGTAACTCGTCAAACTTCTTGCCGTAATTACTAGTTTCCAACCGACGAAGCAGAGACAATCTTGAATACTAAGATTTAACAGTACTTCTGTCACGATTTGAGAACGTACGATAGTATTCCATTTGTTTAAACTTAATGTACAATAAGGTGTTCCTGAATTATGATGAGCTTGGATGACTTGGGGGATTTCCAAACAATCGTGTGATTTACACCGCTCACAAAAAGTTTTGCATATTAGAATTCAGGATGTTGTATTGAATAAACGTTGAATTACGTTTCATGTTGTCCTCCTAATAGCACATAGAGTGGGGAAAAAATCGCAATACTCGTTTACGTCATCCTAGTATGAAACAAACAAAAGGTTTAAACTGAAAAAAACCCCTTAAACAAAGAAATTTCATCAGTTTCAATAACACAAAACCTGTCTTCACAGATGCATTTACAAACGACAGTAACGTGTAGGACCTCAACGATTCCTGAGGCGCGCTTGTATCCGACGAGGCTTGCCAAAAACAATATCATTAAGCAAATTGTCCCATTCCTCAATTGCGGCTGTTTTTAAGGCCTGGGTGGTCATTAGTGGTTGTGCATGGTTTGAAATANCAAATTGTCCCATTCCTCAATTGCGGCTGTTTTTAAGGCCTGGGTGGTCATTAGTGGTTGTGCATGGTTTGAAATAATTTTAGGAAGGACCACGCATTTTCTCAATGCAGTTCATGTCAGCTGAATATGCTGGCCAGTTTATTCTCCGGAGCCCACGTAGGTGCAGACACGGGGAATATGCTAAACCTTTTGTGAGCAGCGGGAAATATGCTAAACTTTTAGTGAGCAGCATATAATTTATATTAAAAATATAAATTGTTCGTGCGTAACTTTGTTCTAAATTTGCGTGTGTGTTGCCAAGTGTTCGCTTCGAATTTTCATTACATTATTTGAACCGTTTTTTAAACACGCAGCCTGCCTCCATTAGCTCGGCATTCCGGTAACTTTCATCTTAACATCGGTTCGGATAACCTTTTACTTAAACAGTTGCATAGGAAATTTAATTTTTGGAGATGTTTTCAGTTTAAGTTATTTAATTATTTTTTATAATTGACGTTCCGCAACATAATACATTTAATCTAGTTGAGGTGTAAATGTGTAGTTCTATAACCTTATATTTTCATCACAAACTTTTTTTTTTTATGTTTTGAAGGTGAATTTTTTCAATTCCTTTCACCTGTTAAATATTTCGTTAAGGAAAGAAAGAGATAGAAGAATGAGTGAAACTGTGGTTTTCCACAGAACGTTATTGTCTGTATCCTTCCCCCTTCCCCAACCACCGATACAATATCTATGTTCANAACTGTGGTTTTCCACAGAACGTTATTGTCTGTATCCTTCCCCCTTCCCCAACCACCGATACAATATCTATGTTCAGCACTTCATCCTGTTGTTGACTATTTTGTTGGTTTATGGTTTATAAATAAAGATTGTAACCTAAATATAAATAAAGTGTTTTCTAATACTTTTCAAGAGGTTATACAGTCATTGCGGCTTGTAACTATCCGAGTTTCGAGAGGATTGGGCCGACCTTCCACGGCGCAGTCTGTTGTTGCGCCGCCGGTTTGGTGCGGTAGTTTCTGGGTTCGAATCCCAGGTAAGGCATAGGTGTCAGTGCAAGTTAGGCCATAAGTTAGTTTGTAAGCCGTCCGCTGATAAGCCTTTAGGCATAACACTGTAGGACGTTAATAAGTCCTTTCTAATCCGAGATCGAGAGGATTGGCTAATTTTGCAACGTTATTTCGTGTGATCATAAATTATAGAAATATAGCATTACAGGAATACTGCTTGTCGCACGGCTTCATGCGCCTGGTCCATGTTTGTAAGTATCTGAAGTTAAAGTTTATGGTGGCACACAGTTTTGTAACTTTTGGTAAACTGTGAGTTTTGCAGTTTTTGCCTATACAAGAATTGTTTCATTGCAAATCTGAGTTGTAGTACACCCGAAATTTATAATCATTGTTCGAACATGTTAAGCTACTAGTGTTTTACGTTTCCATTTTCGCTAATTTATCGCGTTACGATTTTATTATTATTTCGTAAAAACATTTAGCTGAAATATTTTTCAAAACTCTTTCCTTTTGCTGTAATAATGGGTTTACTGTAAATTCTGTAAATTCGATTTTACTGAACAGACGAATCTTTTTCTTTTCAGTTGTCCTGTATTTTGCCAAAATTTCAGTTAATTTCTCCGCTCATCTTAGGCTCGGAATATATTAACTTTAGGTGGCAAATTATTCCCGTACTATACGCACAAGTAATATACAGAGCTACTATCGAATTACTGGATCCTGGATTACTACGCCTTCATTCAAACGAAAATGAGTATCACCGTTCCCTTTCGGGAACACGACTGAATTGTGTCTGTCTACCAACAGATACAGTTATTTCTCCCTATAAGTTTGTTACTATAACCACGCGAGCGAAGCCGCGGGTAAAAACTAGTCGTTACTAACCAACACTTAAACAAAATGTTCCAACTGAAAGAAAACTTATTTTCACGAAAACCGTAAACTGGAGTAAAACCAGTTCAAAGTCAAGTTTCTATAATATCTCGCTGTAATCCTGTCAACTATGGTTGTTCCTGACGGATACTTCAGGAGTAAACTTGTTATCAAGACTATTAACATTTGCGCTCCGTTGGCTACCTAGAGCCGTTCAATTAATGCTCGTAGCGTTTCCAGTTCTGCAGATATTTTTCTAGTTTACATTCATTGCGATGGTTGTACGAAACAGTCTGAATTTTTCCGGCTACAACTATTAAAAGGCATTGATTTATTTGAATATCACTAATAACATGACTATGGCTTAACTTTATTTACAATGGTCAATTTATAAATGCCTACATCCCACTTCTGACACCTCTGAGGCCAGTATGTGATATTTATACTTGAGATAGGTGCCTTATAGAAAGTTATCAGCAATCCAATATGTTCTGGGAAATGTAATGTTGATGACGACGACAATCCTGCGTGATAAATGGAGAAATATGAGCTTCTCAGGGTTAGCTATGCGCGAGCTGCGATAAGTTTATCGGCGTGTGCAGCGGTGTCCTTTATGATAAGCCGCTCGAACTCTGTAACAGATACGTTTCCACCGGCCTATCGTTGCTGCCGCCGCTATCACATGACTACAGTCCTTAACTTCCACTCGCTCGGGCGGGATGCGAAGCAGCGAGCGCGTAACAATACACTCGATGAAATAATAATACACTGCTGGCTATTAAAATTGCAACGCCAGAAAGGACACAACAGAAGGACCCTACATTGGGGGAATGCGTAGAGCAGGGTAGGACAATGACTCGATTAGTTGTTCAGCTGAGTGGCGCAGCAGGTGCGATAATGGCGACGCGACATTGATAAGCGGTATTGATAAGCAGTAAATAAATGGAGGTTGGAGAACCGCTTAGAGANCCCAAGGGGCGGGTAGATCCCGGAGCGGCGCAGCCGCCAGCACGATGTTCACTCCACGACAGCCAGGACTCGTGTCTGACACCTCTGAGGCCCGCATGTGGTATTTATACTTGAGGTAGGTGTCGTATAGAACGTTCTCCGCAATCCAATATGTTCTGGGAAATGTAATATTGATGACGACGACAATCCTGCGTGATAAATGGAGAAATATGAGCTTCTCAGGGTCAGCGAGGCGCGAGCTGCGATAAGTTTATCGGCGTGTGCAACGGTGTCCTTTATGATAAGCCGCTCGAATTCTGTAACAGATACGTTTCCACCGGCCTATCGTTGCTGCCGCCGCTATCACATGACTGCAGTCCTTAACTTCCTTTCGCTCGCGCGGGATGCGAAGCAGCGAGCGCGTAACAATACACTCGATGAAATAATAATACACTGCTGGCTATTAGAATTGCAACACCAGAAAGGACACAACAGAAGGACCCTACATTGGGGTAATGCGTAGAGCAGGGTAGGACAAGGAATCGATTAGTTGTTCAGTTGAGTGGCGCAGCAGGTGTGATAATGGCGACGCGACATTGATAAGCGGTATTGATAAGCAGTAAATAAATGGAGGTTGGAGAACCGCTTAGAGACAGGATTCCCCGCCTTCACCCACGGCGTGGAGATCCTGATGTCAGCGCGGAAGAGTGAAGATGGAGAAGGTGCCATGACTGAGCTGCCCGGTTCGCCGACTTCCACGACGAGAAGCAGGGGGGCCCTGCATTCAACAGCTGCTGTCAATATTATTGTGCAGGTGCGCAGCAGTCACCACTCAAGGACGCTTGCGTCCACAGCCCCGCCTCTTTCTCTTATAGATTTTCAACTCCACTTTAAAGAGCATGGAATCCACACCTGCTGCCTCCTTTAGCATTTTCTAATGCATGAACAAGTTTTGAACTTCTTTCCTGTCGGGAGGGTTTTTACGGTGTATACGCCGGATTTTCCCCTCCCCCTTCTTAGCTATAGCTTCAGCTATTACAGACACAGTCATGGCCACAAACCTGGTCATGGCTGCTTTATCCCTCTTTTCCGCGATGCACGCCTCCTTTCATAAATTCCCTCTCATGTAGGCGTATGGGGCTTAGCCCTGAGACGCAACACAGTCCAAACCTACCCCCGGACAACACTTAACACTTAGTAATTAGAGTATTTAGAAAAAAAAATAGCTTAGAGTTNTAATTAGAGTATTTAGAAAAAAAAATAGATTAGAGTTACAAGCAGTGTGTTTCCCTGCCGTTCGTGTGCACAGACTGAGTGAGCATGACGCATCGAAGAACATAATCGTGGTCTATCGAGATCGTGGATTATCATCTCTCGGAATCGGTTCTTGCTTTGGAAGAAATACAACCACAGTGAAGCGCATATGGGATCAATGGGTCGAGGAGGGGCGGGTCAAACGATGCACAGGTAGCCAATGGCCCTGTCGCACCAATGCGTGCGAGGACAGGCAACTGGTGCGCATGGCGATTACGGTCCTTGAAGCCATATCAAACACCCTTACTTAGGAGCACGTCAATCTGCGTAATCACGCACGGCTTGTCGCCGTCTTCAGCTCCACGGCATCTCGTCCAGGCGCCCATTTCTGAGACTGCCACTGACTGCTCACCACAGGCGCCTGCGGTTGTAATAGTGCATAGAACTTTGGGCCTAGGGGGATGACTGGTATAACATCATCTTCTCTAATTAATCTCGCCTCTGCTTCTCGCACCATGATGGTTGCATCCGTGTATGGCAGAACCATGGCACATGCATGACTAAGTCCTGCTTTATGTACCGGCATACCGGCCCAGCACATGGAGTTATTTTATAGGGTGCCATCGAATTCCAATCCTCCTTGCATATAGTCGGCATCGCTGGTATGCTGACCAGCAACTATTGCAACACGGAGGTGTTGCAGCTTGTTGTTGTCCCCTATCTTCAGGACCATTATGGGGCCCTGAACCAACATGGCAATGCATGACCGCAAGTGGCATACATTGTCTGACTGTTCCTGGATGACCATCATGCCACACTGGCTCCTTAGCCTGTACATTCACCGGACCTCTCGCCCATAAAAACATGTGGTCCGTGTTCAGATGATGACTGGCTTGCCACAGGACACCTGCAGCCACAACATGTAAGTTTTGGGCACACGTTGAAGCAGCAAGGGCGGAGATACCCCGNTTCCGTTATTCACACCAAGTGGTCCCATTTGTTATCCATTTCAGTATAACGTTTATCGTTCGTTCCCAATATTTTTTTCTCATTTTAAATTAGACTCTTTACCCACACTTGACTTCTAGTCATTCAAATATATTTTAAAAACATATTCTTAATATTTTATAAAAATATCCTTTCAGTCCTTAAAGCGGTACGCACGAAAATCCATTAGATGTTGGGCCTTTTTTTGCTGTGACATTAAAAGTAATGAAAGTTTTAGGTATTTAGATTTATCTGCCTTTCTGTACTTTATAGTAAACCAAAATAAGTTGAATGAAACAATGTATATTCATATATGTATTCTCTGCAGCTCGTAGAAAACCAAAATAAATTGAATGAAACAATTTATATTCATATATGTATATGTATGAGTGTGTGTGTATATATATATATATATACATATATATGTACGTGACTGAAAAATGAATGATGTAAATCCGCAAATGTAACAAGAATTGTTAGACAAATTTAGAAAATTATGTAAATGCATATTTGATAGGTATAAAGACTGTCTAACGTTTTCACTTTAAAGAGAATAATGCATAATATTAAATGTGTATATGTATCGGAGGAAGTATATGTGATAATTAGAGCCACCTGTTTATCGCGNGTGTGTGTATATATATATATATATACATATATATGTACGTGACTGAAAAATGAATGATGTAAATCCGCAAATGTAACAAGAATTGTTAGACAAATTTAGAAAATTATGTAAATGCATATTTGATAGGTATAAAGACTGTCTAACGTTTTCACTTTAAAGAGAATAATGCATAATATTAAATGTGTATATGTATTCGAAGTATATGTGATAATTAGCGCCACCTGTTTATCGCGAGAAGATTTCCGCACATGCTGGATTGCAATACCCTACGGGCATACCAGCAGCATTCTTTTGTTATTGGTGGCGTGTCTCTGTGAGACATTTTAATACTTGACTCACCAATCAGAATTAGGTTACCCCGATACTGTACGCTTGTGATTTGCAGGCAGACACCTGGGCACGCGCGAGTTACAGTCATCCAATCGCGATACCGGTTCTGAACTAACGTGCTTTGGTGTACAACTAGTCTGGAATCCTAGAGTCGTCATTATTGAAAAAAACAGGGTTCCCTGTGACAAATAACCAAACAGATTAATCTTCGGACGAGTGTTATTCTGGACGAATAACATCGTAAAACCCTAAAATAACCTATTTTGAGACAAATTTTTTTAAAATGCACAAAGATTCACATACATTGACAGTTTCAGTTAGATTAATTTCAAGTCAACTTATTTCTTAAGAAAAACGTCAAAGATAAGAAACGAAAAACTTCAGTCTTGTGAAACAGGCGATTTAAATCTGATTTTGTGTTAAAGATTTCTCGTCATTAAGTTCAGACACATGAAAACCAAGTTTATGAAGTTGAGGGATAACAAATTGAAAACATTTACAAATTTTTAAATCAACACCAGCGCCTATTTTCGGGTGCTAAATAAGTTTCTTTGTTCTCAATGTGATGTGTAGTATGAATACTGTGCCGCAGAAACGTTTTGAACAGAAAAATCTTGAGAGGGATTAACAGCAAAGAAAATTCTTAATTTTCTATTTAAAATTTTTTGGAACAAAAAATACGTTTTTAAAAATGAAACAGATTACGGTCTTGTCTGTAAACCGATTTTGGCAACTGAACGTCCAGCTGGTTGCTTGTCGGGTTAAGGCACCTCGTCGTATACCTCGCTGAGAAACATGGCTACATTATGAAACTTAAATCGACTTAGTACGCAAATTACTTAAACCTGAGCAGTACAGCGGTTTCCTTTCGCGGCTATTTTTAACACATTTTAAAACTTTCTGTTCGAAATCGACATATGTATTGCTTTAAGGTTGATTTATATATTGGAAGGATTTGGGAGACCCGCATAGTTTCTTCTTCACGCCTCTCGTGTCCTCCTGCCACATTAAAATATTAATATTACCATTGACCTATGTATCATTTTGCCACAAATTAATACTAATATTACCATTAACCTACGTATCCTTCTGCGACAACTTAATATTAATGTTACCATGAATCTGAATATCCTTTTGCCTTAATGAAATATCAATATTAACATAAACATAAGTATTTTTTCTGGCACGTGAAATTATTAATATTACCATTTACTTAAGAATCTTTTTACCACAGTAAAATATTGATATTACCATTACAATAGTATTCTTTTACCATTATAAAATATTATTACTATTTACCTAAATATTCTTCTGCTAAAAAAAAAATTTTAATTTTAACACTAACATGCAGAACAGAAGTAGTGTGCTGATCAAATAGCATTTGGGAATTATAATATTATACAGTTTGCCAATAATTACTCATATATTCGTAAATTTAAGAAAACTTATTTTATTGGCTAATATTATATACAGATTCTATCCCCTCCCTTATTATTTGGTTAGAACTCTCTTTGACCAGTAGGCGTACATAATCTGTGGCTATTGCCTGCTTGTAAATTTCCAGAGTCCGAGAAAACACAAAGTGCTTTGATATCTTTTGTGAAAAGTGTTTTCCAATTATCCATTATCGCGGTCGCGGTGGCGAGAGCTGGCCGACGCTCATGAAGAAAGAAGATAAGTCCTTTAACAGTATTCGGACGTGCATGGACTGCTAATTAATTTAGGTTAGATTTGAAAAACAGAATTCACGCAAAAAATTTTTGCTCAACACGGATTTCAACGCACCTAAATGTAAGTTTGCGCTATCAACTTTTCGCAGTGCATGAAGAGGACGATGCGAAGACTGAGTCCATATTATTAATTTGCAACGGCTCAATTTCCCCCACCCCCTTTTTTTCCATTTACCCGTAGTTCTGATATGTGAGTCTGCAAGCACGTCTAAACAATTTTCTGTAATTAATGAATTTTAAGACNCCATTTACCCGTAGTTCTGATATGTGAGTCTGCAAGCACGTCTAAACAATTTTCTGTAATTAATGAATTTTAAGACTTACGAAAAATTGCCTCATATGTCGGCAAAGAAAATATTAACCGCGTTTCCGGTTGTAATTATTTTACTTATTTCAAACAATGCATTACGTTAAAGTAAAATGAAAAAAAAATTAAAAAAAATAGTATAATTATAATTTTCTGAAAATTTTTCTTTCAATGAGAATTAAAACGAAAAATTAATTTTCCTGATTCTCTATATTCAACACAGCTAAAAGTGAGCTGATCATTGTTTTATTTATAGTGTGCATATTTACGGGTAGGAATTCCTTCAAAAGTATTCGATAACCTCCCATAAACAGCACTACCAATATGCTTGTAAAATCATTTCTTTAAACTCACAATAATTATTTTAAAAAAATTTAATTGTAAATTACAAATTGTTACGAGCAGTTCGTATTTTACCACTTTAAAACAAGATGATATGAGACATGTTATGATCCTTAGGTTTCCTACTTCTTGACAACATATAAATTCGTTACGGCGGAAGCTCCACAGAAAGATAACGAAACACACGCCGTAGGTAGGTTTGTTCTCATTACTTGCATACTTACTTACATATCGAAAAACAAAGCGAAATGGATACGTGGTATTAGGCCTACATACTTAATTTCAAGTCCTAAGAGATGGTGGAGAGATTTGGGCGGCTCTTAACATCGAGGTCTTAAGAGACGATAAGGGTAAAGTGAGGTGAGTATGGAGCAGCTCCGGAATGAAGGGGCGGGATAATCGGGAGATCTCCGAGAAAACCCGCTGACCAGCGGCATTGTCCGGCACGATTCCCACATGCGAAAATCCGGGAGCGACCCCGCCGGGAATCGAACCCGGCTCTCCTAGGCAGAGGTGAATAGGCTATCCACTACACCACCGCAACCCCACAAGTCCTAACAGGATGGGGTGCTCACTGAAATTGTATTATGCCAGTTCCGCTACGGATTCAGTTTTCTTTCGGATTGATTTGTATGTTTCAATAAGTTTTGATTGTTGATATTTGACGATACACCGCAACATGTCGCACCGACTTCGCTTCTCGTCTTGGTGGCGAACAGCTTGTACACCAGAGGCGAAGCATCGCTACCACCACAGCTGCAGGTACAGCTGCCGCATCCCGTGTCAGCGCGTGGTGAGCTCGAAGGTTCTCGCACTCCAGAGCCGTGGCGGTGGCTTTATAACACGACCGATGTAATGAACGGAACTGTTCAGACCGGCAGTGAACATGACAACGCTGCCGCCGCCTGTGCGGCGTCCATTACCCGGTGGCGGCCACGTCTCCGCAGGTCGAGTTTGCCCGCAAACCGCGTCACTTGTAGTCAATGCAACGCATTGTTTTGTGTAGTTTGCTGTAGTGTAGTCACATAACATCACTGTAAAAAAAATATCCTGGTAAACTTCCTAAACTGAATTCGAAGTTTTTGACCCACATATCGTATGGAAATATTACCACACATCTGGTTACAAACATGGAATGTTCAGCGTCACTAGTGTACACAGTTGGGAAGTTTCCTACGTATTTGACTGTTTCCTGAGCAAATGTAGGAACCCTTGCATGAATATATGGGAAATAACTTTACCAATGGCGCTTTCTCACTCTACGTATATACCCATATAACTGATTAAGTTTGCGAATAATTTCTTACTTTGCACAGTGGCGAGTGCAGTTTTAAGGGTGTAAGGTACCGAAAAGTTATTTGTTTTATAATTGTACTTACCAAACACTGTTTGCCTTGTACACTTGTACGTGATGACATTTTTCTCAAATAAAATATTTTACACTTTATAGTTTTTGAATAATTTGATATCAAATACGAAAGTTTTCTGTTTTTCTGCAGCTATAAGATGTATATATATATTTTTTTAAGAGACAGTGTTAACTAATGCCATTGACATATGTAATCATAAAACTACAGTTCATGATTTTCTAAAAAAAATCTTTAAATATGCAAACCTATTTTATTTATTTTTTTATGCATGAACTCTTAATTGGTGATTACATATACACTGAAGTGCCAAAAAAACTGGTATAGGTGTGCGTATGCAGATAACAGAGGTGAGGAACCAATCAGAGGAACGCGATGCGGTTGGCAGCTAGATCGGTTACTGCTACTACATTGACAGGTTATCAAGATTTAAGTGGGTTTGAACGTGGTGTTATAGTCAGCGCACGAGAGATGGGACATAGCACCTCCGAGGTAGAGATAAAATTTGGATGTTCGCGTACGACCATTTCACGAGTGTACCGTGAATATCGGGTATCCGGTAAAACATCACATCTTCGACATCGCTGCGGCCGGAAAAAGATCGTGAAAGAACGGGACAAACTACGACTGACGAGAATCATTAAACGTGACAGACGTGCAACCCTTTCTCAAATTAGCGCAGATTGGATTTGTGGACTGCCCTGCAGGATTCATGATGTGAATTGCCTCCTGCATACCTTCGGACATTAGTAGAGTCCATGCCACGTCGTCTTGCGGCACTTCTGCGTNGTGTACCAGTTTTTTTGTCTCTTCAGCGTATGTCACGCGGTTGCCCACAGCATTATTTTGCGTTTTAAATTTTTACATCTTATTTAGTATTTCTTATTATGACTTTTGTTGTTCTTAGCAGATTTTAGAAAGCTTATTATGTTGGTCATAGAAGCTGCTGGAAGCTCTATCACGTTTTTTGAACGCAAATAACTCTACATATAGGACACATACGCCTAAAACTATCCTCATAACATTCTCCACCTAAAAATTGTCGTCTTTATTATCGCGCCTGCCTTTGTGTTCTGCTACCTTGATCGCGTTGTGTGGGAACCGGTAGCGGCAGCGATCAATGCACCACAAACACTATGGCGGGCGCGATAACNGGCGGTGGCTTTATAGCACGACCGATGTAATGAACGGAACTGTTCAGACCGGCAGTGAACATGACAACGCTGCCGCCGCCTCTGCGGCGTCCACTACCCGGCGGCGGCCACGTCTCCGCAGGTCGAGTTTGCCCGCAAACCGCGTCACTTGTAGTCACTACAACGCATTGTTATGCGTATTTTGCTATAGTGTAGTCACATAACGTCACTGTAAAAAAAAGTATCCTGGTAAACTTCCTAAACTGAATTCGAAGTTTTCGACCCATATATCGTATGGAAATATTACCACACATCTGGCTACAAATATGGAATGTTTAAGAGTCGCTACTATAAAAAGTTGGGAAGTGTCCTACACATTTGACTGTTTCCTGAGCAAACGTAGGAAAGCTAACATGAATGTATGGGAAATAACTTTACCATTCGCGCTTTCTCACTCTACGTATACACCCATGTAATTTATTAAGTTTGCGAATAATTTCTTACATTGCACAGTGGCTAGTGCAGTTTTAAGGGTGTACGGTACCAAAAAATCAATTATTTTGTAGTTGTACTTACCAAACATTGTTTAACTTGTACGCATTGTATGTGATGACATTTTTCGAAAATAAAAAATTTTACACTTTATAGTTTTTGAATAATTCGCTGTCAACTACGAATTTTTTCTATTTTGCTGCAACTATAAGATGTAAAAATAATTTAAAAAATACGGTGTTAACTAATACCATGGACTACCGCTTGGCATATGTAATCATCAAATTACAGTTCATGCATTTTCTAAAAAAAAAATGTTTAAATATGCAAACCTATTTTTTTTATGCACGAACTCTTAATAGGTGATTACATATATGTCACGCGGTAGCCCACATCATTATTTTTCCTTTTCAATTTTTTAATTTTTACATCTTAGTTAGTATTTCTTATTATGATTTTTGTTGTTCTTCGTCCATCTAATAGCAGATTTTAGAAAGCTTCTAGTATTAATTATGTTGGTCATAGAAGCTGCTGGAAGCTCTATCACTTTTTTTTTAACGCAAATAACTTACCTATAGAACACATACTCCTATAAGTATCCTCGTAACATTCTCCACCTAAAAATTGTCGTCTTTATTATCGCGCCTGCCTTGGTGTTGTGCTGCCTTGATCGCGTCGTGTGGGAACCGGTAGCGGTAGCTATAGTCAGTTCACGACTGGAAGAGACTTTTGAAAATCAACCTTTGAAAAAACACCCTAGCCGTTAGCTACNACTACCTGATCGGCAGGGTAAATATGGTTGGCCTCTTGCGATTTGGCGCGATTTAAAGGTGGCTGTATCTGGTTTGTATGGACCGAGGTGTGGACTGGACGAGTCGGAACGTAGTTGAGCTTAGCCGTCGCTCCTCGTCGCAGACCTGGCAGTGGTAACAAGTGGTGGTGATAAGTCGGTCATGTTACCGCTTGTAGGCCACTACGATTTACCATTTCACCTGCTGTCCCGCTATCGGCCTCAATAACGACAACGCAGGCGAAAAATTGGGGGACCTAGGGGTCTGACCAATCGCTCGCAGTTCGCTTGCTGCTGGAAAATAAAAAAACAGCACGGGTTCAAAGAAACCCAAAAGGCAGATGTGGACGGAGCCAATTTTAAAAGTTATATACCCCGATTATGACTGACACGGCTGCACCATCTCGGCGAGAGCCTTGGCATGTGCTATCCACCACAGAACCGACTAAGACTATTCCTGGACCCATCAAGGATAAGAAAAGACTACCAGCAGAATGTATTTACACCACAAATTGGCGTGGAAAGGAGTAAATCGCTATACTATGTACAGTGGAAGCAAGAAACCATCTTGACTAAAGAGCCAGTTACCGAATCATACCAAAACCATACCAAACCCCATAATTTGGGAACAAGAGGTACGGCTTCTAAGGGCCCNTGCCAGTTACCGAATCATACCAAAACCATACCAAACCCCATAATTTGGGAACAAGAGGTACGGCTTCTAAGGGCCCTTGTGACCAGCGGCGTGTTGTGAACTGTTGCGAGGTAGGCTGTGTTTTGCTCTGTGCTATACCTAATCGTTTGCTAGTTTACACGTCGGTCACTTAAACGCAGTAGTGCAGTTGACGTCACAGCACGTGTTTAATGGGAGCATCGCCGCTGTCCCGCGAGTGGCGTCAACGTAATCAGTTTCTCCCGGCCCCACCCTGGTTTCTGGTTCCTGCTGCGTGCGCCGAGTGTGTGCAGCACCGAGCAAGCGCCAGCTTACCTTGCAACACTTCACCACACGCCGCTGCTCGCGACGGAAACGCAACTTGCGAATCCCGCTGGGGAGGGCGGCACCAGTGTACAGGAAGAAACTAAAGGCACAACTGGAGTGAGTGAGAAGGAGAAGGGAAGTGGAGTTAACTAGAGCGTATTCACGCGAATTGAGGAAGAGAAGGTTGAGACGCCGGATGCGGAGCATATTTGGAATGAAGCGACTACGTTTCAAGAGGAGATTGTGGCATATGCCACACAGGAAAGAAGTCGACAAAGAGTGTNATTTGGAATGAAGCGACTACGTTTCAAGAGGAGATTGTGGCATATGCCACACAGGAAAGAAGTCGACAAAGAGTGTTCGAATGATCTTTTTAGTGATTTAAGTTTGCATAAGTTTATTTTTATAACAGCTATAACAACAGTTGCTCGTAAATTCCTATAAGTTATCTCTATCGTAGTCTTTGTGTTGCTTTGTTTAAAGTTCAATTTCACCTATTAAATAAATATTTATGACCTGAAAGATTGCCTGATATTAAAATGTATGTCAAATCAAAAATGAAGAATTGTGCTTGTTAAGTATTTGAATTAGCCGTAAAAGCTTTCGGAGGACATATTTCATACGTCATGTTTATCCCATTTCTTTTCCAGAACGTATTTTCAATACGAAGACCATTTTTGCTACAATGCAGTTCATAAATATACAGAAACCCTTGCCTTCGTCTAAGAGTTACAACGTCTTCTTATAAAGCCAACAATTTAAAGAATAGTGGCACAGGTCTTTCAGGAATGTTCAATTATTCTTGAACCAAATGGTAGTTCTATATTTACTCTAATCCGGTCGACTTCCCCTCCATGTGTGCGTTGAGTTCGGAAAGACGGACGTGCAAATAATGGCGCATTACTACGACCCACTGCTCGACCATGGGTTCTGAGCAGATATGGGTCGTGTTTCCTCAGACCACATTTTTATCTATGGTACAGCAAATACGTCGAACTCAATTTGTGTTTATGGCGTATTTCTATATTTTTCAATTCGTACTAATTTTTGAAAATACGGCGCTGCAACGGGTAGAAAACGGTCTGCTCATTTTTTTNTGCGGCGCTGCAACGGGTAGAAAACTGTCTGCTCATTTTTTTATTGTTATAGACCGTTTTTAGTAACATCAATGCGTAAATAATTTTCAGGCTTTAAATAGTTATTTATATAAGCACATTCAATGTAACTCAGTAAAGCTGGCGCTAAATACGCAAACACTACGATTCCGGCGTCAAGAGACTTTTGTAATATTACTTTATAAAGGGGGTATTCGCAAAAATATATGTGAAATAAAAGTGTGTTGCAGTGAAGGTAATGAATCAACTCTGACATCTGTTACTATCAATTTTGCTGAAGCCGAAGGCTGGGGGAGATGAATTATTCGTGTACAGTGGTTTACTTGTTTGAAGCACGGACAGAGAGAAATATACATTGTTTTCAGCAATCACAATAAAATAAACAAAACCTACAGAAAATACAAATATTTTGAGACAAAAAATTACAAAGTGGTGAACTAATTAAACTCAGCGGCAGTTTTTGCTCATTTATAGCAAACCCCCTACATGGATTATTTATTGTGAAACACAAATATGTTTTAGTAAATAAATAAATTCCTCCGTTGTAAAACTGAGATAGCAAAATTATTGCCAACTCTGAAATTTCTCTATGAAAAAGCAAAAACAAATTCAACTAGGAAATGGCACTACAAAAATCCTTCCGTTGAGTCAGTGCCACTGACTCGACGATGATTTTAATTTACTGCCACTGAATTGCTCTCCCTGAGATATGCACATCAGAAAATTCGCCAATAGCAGCTTATGAAATGAACTTTCTTTGCGTATAATAACAGTATGGATTCCCACTCTTAATTGAGCACTTTTAAAACGATCTATAGTTTTCATTTTGTATCCTTGCTCAAAATGTAAAATGTGCATTTCCATGGACCTAATTACTATTCATAAATAAATATAGGGGCCACGGTGGTGTAGTGGTCAGACTACTTGACTCCGGCGAACCGGGTTAGATTCCCGGCGGGGTCGCCCCCGGATTTTCGCACTTGGGAATCGTGCCGGACGATGCCGCTGGTGGGTGGCTTTTCTCGGGGATCTCCCGTTTCCCCCGCCCTTGCATTCCGGCGCTGCGTCATACCTCACTTCACCGTCATCAGCTTTCAAGACCCTGATGTTAAGAGCCACTCTAATTTCTCCACTCTCCACTCCATGAATCAGTATACCGAAAACGTGAAATTGTCATGAAATTAAAATGTGTTACTAATGTATCAGTTCGTACTAAAATGTGTATAAATAAAAAATTAAAAAATGTGTGTGTCATAAATTTTAACATTACGCTTGAAATACGTCAAGGCATACAAAAATTTAACTTAATTCGCTGCTAACTCAACTGAGAGCCCGCACGCGAGTGTTTACAACACCACTATGTAGGTATGCATTAAACGGGATGTGATAATTTTTCAAAGGTTTATTTCGAAAGTCCTCATTTTTCCGTGAGCAGTTTATAACCGAAATCGTTGGATAAGCTATGTACTATACCAGCAGGATAATATTATTTGGCGTAGAAAAGATCTCTTCGTGGTGTAAAATAATTACTGACAAAACTTACGCAGACGGTATACAGTACATTCAAGAAGGTTGTGTAAAAATGGAAACTTGCAGTTTCTACGTTCCTGATGACGTCAGTTACAGAGGAAGCCAACTTATTGCTTTCAGGCTCGGCTTCCAGGTCGGACATTTCAGGGAGTCCAGAATGACTGGAAGTGCTGAGAGTTTCGAACTCAGTTACCAGGTAATGCATATAAGTATGTGCCGATCAAATGCAGGTTCATCTTAGTCTAGCATCTTACTCTTCTCACTGTCATCGAAACATAGAAAAATGAGAGGAGTCAATCAATCAAATGGAAAGAAAAATATAGTGAAGAGGTTTGGACGGCTCTCAACATCGGGGTCTTGAAAGCCGATGACGGTGAAGCGAGGTGAGTACAGAGCAGCGCCGGAATGCAAAGGCAGGAAAACGAGAGATCCCAGATACCAGCGGCATCATCATCCGAGAATCTAACCTGGTTCACCTTGGCGGAGGCGTGTAATCTTAGACTGTCAAGACTTCGACGTTAGGAGCCACCCAAATCTCTTCAGCACTCTAGCCGCTGCGCAACCGCGTCCCCAGAAAAATTAAGTGATAAAATTAATTAGCCTGCTTCTACAGATAACACTGAATATCTTAGTGGCTGAGAGAGCGATGCTTTGCAATAAAAAATTTAACTAAGCAGAACAAAATTTCGTTAGTGTCGTCCTAAAAATTAATAAACACCAAAAATGTTTCCATTAACAGTTATGATCCTCGGCGAATCAAAATTTGGTGTATTGGGCCTATATTTTTTATAATTCATATTTTACTGGTCAGATTTTAAAGCCTAAAGAAAATTTTTACCTTCCAAAAAATATTTTTAATAAAAATTATTGCTCTAAACGTAGTTAAAAATCTTGTATCTTATTTAAACATTTTCAGCAACTACCAAATCCATATTGCGGAAAAAACATCGGCGCCCACAAACACAAACACGCAAATACAGATAAAAATCAATGCGCCCTTATTTCCGAACGAAGTTAGTCTGAGTCTAATACTGCCGAGACCTTTGGTCGCCTCAGAGCGTAAAAGGCTCCGAAGCCACCCAATTTATTCGTTTGTATAATAAATGGTTTTATATCCCATAAAATATTTACACTTTTATTTCTTATTATGGATAAAACTTTAAAATATGTCTAAACATTTGCAAGTGTGTATTTTTATAGATGTCATGTTTAACAAACTGGAATCTGCTCGTGCCATGGGTTACGTGTTCTCTTTTTCAGTATGCTGTTAGTTTTTATGTGTACTATTTGTGATGGCATTTCTCTGCGTCGAACGTTTGTCTCGCAACTTTGATGTATGCGTATTTTCTCGCTATGCGGGCCTGTGCTGCCTTGAATCGCAGCTTCTCACTGGTAAATCGGCAAAGAGAAAGCGAAGTCAATAGTTCACGGAAGTTAAATGCCCAGCAAATCACTAGTCGTCGATTTCAGAACTGGGTCACTAAACTAATCAGCACGCCTTCACGGACCAGTGAGGCATTTTTCAATTACACTGGGTCGTTACCAGCGAGTCGCCGTTCGAACGTAAATNGCGAGGCATTTTTCAATTACGCTGGGTCGTTACCAGCGAGTCACCGTTCGGACGTAAATTCAACTTGCGGCATCTGAAAGAAATTGCACTTGACAACGGGTGGCTAGTGATTTGTGGCTCCCCTGATACTTGCGGAGTAAAATATTTTCTCCCCTACAGAACACTAGCTACGGATTTTATAAATTTTTTATGCGTTACGACGCCATGGGCATTTCTTTTACTTTAACGATATGTGAAATTTGAACTGACGGTAATGAAGAAAGGAAACCTTAAAAAGCGTTTTTATTTTTGCGGCTGGAATAATTTAAACATATTTTGTCATTTGCGGCCATAGAGTAGTCTCATGTTTGCATATCGTGTGATCAGCGTAAACATTAATTAAAGTTAAGAAATCAGCTTCTCCTCTAACGTGTGTATTTCCATAGAGACATGTCTGAAAGGAACATAGCGGACGGAGTCAGCATTACTGAGCAGATATGTTTAATGTTTATTTTATATAACAGGTATTTTTGCTAATTAGAAATTTTATATTGTGGGATGCATATTGATTCTAGTTTCCACTTTCTGCATCTTTAAAAAAATGGCGTAATGCCGTATAAATCGAAATAAAATGCCGTATTATTAAAAATGCCGTATAAATCGAAAGCTGAGTTAAATTTTGCAGATTCGTTTATTTGTACAAAATAAAAAATATGTGTAATTTGTTGAGCCCAACATTTATTTGGTTTTTCAATATTATCTGCATTGCATTTTGTGCACACGTTCATTTTACAAGTACGTTAAACTAATCAGTTAGGTTTCTGTGAACTTAAGATTTTTTTATTTTTTTTTTTTTATTTTTTTTTTTTTTTTNAGTGAATAAACATGTGGCAGGAATTCATACCGGATTCCTGGCGGCAACAGTATGAGCTGGGTCCAGTGCCGGAATTAATTTGGTTGGCTGCTGGAATATACATCTCGAGAGTTTTCTTATTTTTCTATAACAATTATGATAACATCAATGCTTCTTGGTGTGTGTACTAAAGGTTAAAACTGAAACAATAAAAAAAACTATATTAACTGAAAACACGAAAATAAAAATGGAAAACTAGTAATACTGAATGTAAATGATTGTCATTAATTTTATTTTTATAAGACTAAAAACATGACTTAACTTAATAACCACTGGGGCAAAGGTCACTAATTCGTAGCGTTTGGATGCTGAGGTTACGGATTCATATCTAGGCACGGCCTAAATTTTTATGATAAAAAACTGAATTCCATTCACCGTACAGCCATACAAATATTCAGTTGCGCCAACAATTTCTTACGCGTTCGGAGGAACGAGATAAGAACGGAATAATTTGGTTTCAACAACTAAATAATTAGGTAACTGTCCCCATATAAAAATTAATTTTTATCATTGTAAGCGGATCGAGTATACAGAAAACGCTGAACCGAGAAATGCTTTAGCAGTTACCCATATTAAGAGAAATCCTGTGTGAGGATTTCATTACAGCTGAAATGGTTTCCTTTTGACAGGAATAAAATAAAAGTTATTGAAAGCATTTTTAGTTTGGTGTTCTATTTAGCGTCTACTTGGTGCAACTAAAAAGAATTTAATAATTCGAAGACTTTGCTCGTTGTTTGGCTTGGCCCATGAATTAGGCGAGCGTCGAATGTAACAAACAGCTAAATTGTTGACGTTTTTTTATAACTACACCGCGCCTTGTACGCAGATATTTAGTGAAAAATTGGTTTCCACAATTAGTGCCACTGATTACAGAAACAGCTGACTGACCTTGACCCTCATTACAGGAAGTACGTATTGTTACAGGACGTCAGAGGAGCGTATCCAAGTTCGCGAGAGATGGAGGTCTTAATTAAAAATAAAATAACTAATTTTGATTTAAATTTATTCACACAGATATTATTTACAGCATTAGTCTCTCTCCACTAATACTCTTTTTATTTCTCTATGAGTGCAGTATTTAATGTATATGTCAACTCTAATTCAAGTTCAACTCTATCTCTGTGTTTGGTTATATCAATTAACTCACGCTCATCATTAACACATGTTCAGTATGTCTGTTGCCATAATTTAAAATGTCTTTCACCCATGCACCCAGTTCAATAGTCTAGCCTGCCAGTCACACTCTTCACATCGATGTTCACAGTCGCAGATTTTCCTCCCGCTGGTCACTTCTGGCGCCACTTATTACTCTTCTGGCTCGTCGTCTATCGCTTAAGACCACAGAATCTCACAAACTCCCGACGCTCATAAAAACTCCTCACTTGGGGGCCCTTCGTAGCTTAAATAATCGCTGGCCTTGATCTAGAAGGTTCGTCGCACCCCAAGTCGCACTGAGAGTAGCTAGCGCATTAACCAGAAAATTCTTCAGATAAACGCAGAAATTCAATCTGCCGAAGGCAGGAGCGTGCGAGCCGCGAAAGATTTATCGCGGCGGCACGCTTTTCGTGACAAGATAGGCTCGTCTTGAATTATCGCTCGCCTGACATTCCAACATTCCTCCCTTCTCACTGCCCACTTATATCACTACTCTGTCTTACACACACTCTTCGCTCGCTCGCGCCATGCAAAGGATCGACATGTAACAATTGTTGCACACATTTAGTGTTCCATCTTTACGTTATTCACTGAAAACTTTATTGTCGTTTCCAAACTCCGCTGAGAAATTTCCTCGCAAATTGTCTCGTCGCCCCTGCATTGTCACGTCCATATTTCACCGATTGTATAGCGTGTTGTCTACTTGCAAGGCATATTTTTTTTTTAACTATGCATTATTTACTTGAAAGCTGTATAACATTGAGGATAATTTTTCAACTTGTTTCTTTTTATTTCCAACTGTTTCCATTTAAGAATTTGACTACAGTTTAGGATTTTCAGTGGTTATAGTTATTTATATTATACGTCTCTAAATTCTTCATCGTAAGCAATTCGTTAAAAATTTGCAATAAAAAAATGGATTATTTTCTCTTTCAAAAATATACACAGCCCTTCAAAATCACTTTCGAGAACTTGTAAAATTCTATTTTTTTTAATGATATTTTCGCGACGAATCTGCAACATCATATCGGTATCACGTAGAATCATCATGTATAGTCACATACTAAAGTGCACAAATTTGGTTCCGTATAAAAATTTGTGTGCGCCTACGTAACAGTTAATTTAGTTGTCCTAACGTTTCTTCTCGTAAAAATTTACAATCGCTTCTAAACACCTGACCATTTTGTAAATATTTGGTCAGAGATCGTTAACCATCAAAACTTTTTACAGGCCCCAAAAAATTGCTGTTTAAGTTCCCAAAATCAGTTAAACATCTAATTGTAAATATCATATTTTTTAAATATTTTACTTTTGTGAGTCTTGATAAATAATACATACTTCAATGCAATCCATAACTTTTAAATGAATTCAAAATTAATTTCACCCTCACTACGTTCATAGTGCGAAATATTTTTTTATAGTGTATGCATTGACCGAATATTTCAGACAGGCGGACTAGGCTTAGTGTTGTAAACAAGAGTTTTGAGATAAACTCTCGTTTAAAACGAAAATATTTAGCTTAAACTACTGTGTTCCTAGATTATGTGTGATTTGAAAATAAAACATTCTCCAAACAAAAGTAAATGACAAACCTATTTCCACTATAAATGAAAAATTTTAACAGGCTGTATTAGATATTCGATTAAATTTTTGTGTGTTTTAACACATTTTAATTGCACGCCACTTACTTGCACTGAAAACATTAATGCCCATTGCCGGTTTCAAAACCGCCATCCCTACAGTCGTCGTTGGGCATGTGTAAGTTGTTTCGATAGCCAGCGATGCGTTAAATAACAGGGCACCGACTTGTGATGCCCCATCTCCGGAATAAAAAATTGAATACACGCATTTTACTGAGGAAGCTGCATCATGAAATGAGTAGATATTTTGGTGGTATGAACCTTTTATGAATGCTTGATTGATAACGGTTTTTAGGTACTTCGTCTTTGCTCATTTTCTTTATCTAATTTACACTAGGAAATACAAAACATAATTACTTAAATAATTACTAACGTGTTTAATAAAATATGCTGACCGAACTAATTGCATTGATCTTCATAAAATTTTCAATAATCAAATTAAGAAAATTTTTTAAATTAGACAAATTTGTTTTTTGTATGATAATAGTATTTTTAATCTTGGTTTATAATTTCTTAATTAGTGCTTACCTTTTTTTCTATCCATAATAACTACGCTTATTGTCAATAAAACTTACTTACTTTACTTTAACAAACAATACCTCCCAAATTGTGCTTTATGATAGTCCCTAAATTTACTTCGTCACAATGGTTCGTTCCTCTTTGGGGTACAGAAAAATTAATCAGGAAGTTATTACCCTAAGTAACGTTGAAATATTAAATAAAACAAATTATTTTTAGTCTAAAAAATTGTTGAGACAAAATTTTACTATGCCTATTGGCCGTTTCGAGCAACATATCACCACATAATACGCCACATTTTATTCCATGATTTATTGAAAAAAATATATGTAACAGCTATATTTTAAACTATCTTCATTCCATATTAGTAATAATGTCAGACATGATTTTTTTTATGGTTCCAAATGATTCTCTCTCTTCGATAAACTGGCAGCCAGTCGGCTTCTACCACAAACAGAGAATTACATCCAACCATGCTTAAAGTATACAGCTAAAAATAAGTTTCATCAATACAGGGGAAAGAAGGGCGAATCACAAGATTTCTGTGGAAGTAACATGGGTGTTTTTTTTACGGACACCACAAGTGGAGAACGGGGAACTTAGAGACACGGCTTATACGCAAAAGAAAGAGAGAAGTGTGGAAAGGATAAATTGATTTCCGCCACTAAATCCAAAGTATAAATTCATTGCAAACTTATCGTCTCCACACCAGCCAGACGTATCCATTTTTTTTTTGTTANTGTTAGAAAATCTTTTTTTTTTCTTTTGGAAGAGAGATTGTTAAATGCCGTAGTCCACTTCGCGCGATTTCCTTTCAGAATAAGCAGAAAGTTTCTCATTTTGCCCTCCATGTGTGTGGATGAGTTCTTAGAGGAAGGGATTTACAAAAAGCCTGGTTGAGGAAATACGTTGATAAGGAGATGTAAGTATTGATTCGGCTAGCATGGTGGGGGAGTGGCGTGGCTTAGGAAAGGGAAAATTCAAAATTGCATTCTTTTTAAGCTGGACTAAACGCGACGTGTCTTATGATAGCATGCGTCTCTCAATGCCATTTCTCCATTATGAGTTTTGCTGCATCGTATGACGACGTATTACGCTTGAGATAAAATTCTGCAGTTTAATTAAAACTTGGTTCATTACATATTTCGTACCAACTCAATCCAAAACAAGCAATTTCACTTTAATATAATACTTGTTTCTCAAGAATAACTGCAAAGTTATATAAGTCATTATTAAACTAATTGATACAGTTCATTTCATGCCAGTATCTATTGTCATACAAGGGTTCCTGCATTTGCTCAGTAAACAGTCAAATGCGTAGGAAACTTATCGAAATGAAAATTCTCACCACGACATTAAGTTCCCAACTTTGTATAGTAGCGACGCTGAACATTCCCTATTTGTAGCCAGATGTGTGTGGTAATATTTGCATACGATATGTGGGTCGAAAACTTCGAATTCAGTTTAGGAAGTTTACCAGGATATTTTTTTTTACAGTGATGTTATGTGACTACACTACAGCAAACTATACATAACAATGCGTTGCATTGACTGCAAGTTACACGTCTTGCGGGCAAACTTGACCTGCGGAGACGTGGCCGCCGCCGGGGAATGGACGCCGCACAGGCGGCGGCAGCGTTGTCATGTTCACTGCCGGTCTGAACAATTCCGTTCATTACGTCGGTCGTGTTATAAATCCACCGCCACGGCTCATCCACGGTCGCTTCACACTCTTCTGAAACCCTCCTGAACGTCTACTTTCATGATATTCCTCCGCCTCATGCAAAAAAGTCTAACCGAGTGTACAAAATTATACCAAATGGACAACGCACCCCATTCGTGCGAACTATCTGTAAAAATATTTTGCATAAGAACTATTTCTTGCTAGGAGTTACCAGCACACTTATTTTCTCACTGTTTTTGTTCATATTTCTAAATAGTATAAAACAAAGTTGCTTATCCGCGTCTGTCTGTGTATTCTAAACTACTTGATGGATTTTGATGTGGTTTTCAACATTATTTAGAGAATTTCTTTAGGAAGATTATGGTGTATAATTCATTTATATTTATTGTACGGATAGTAGANTCATTTAGAGAATTTCTTTAGGAAGGTTATGGTGTATAATTCATTTATATTTATTGTACGGATAGTAGAGAAATGTCGAACCGTTTGTAATCAAGTCCTAAAACCCCGCTTTTAGGGCGCTTACGTGGCTTGCGCTGACTAAACCATAAGAGATACATCAAATTAATTTACTACAGAATTATAACTCTCAAAAGGTTGTTCAGAAAAGTCCGCAATAGCATATGTTTATTTTTTAAGGATGACCCACAGTAATCATTTTTGTCTTTAAAAGAATTGCTTTAAAAACTAAATTGTTACCGGGTGAAGCCGAGCCAGTTCTCTAGTTAATTATAATTGAAATATTAAAATTTGTAGGTAAAGCATAAATAAGGTTTCAATTTGACCAAAAATAAGGTACTTTCACGTTAACACAAGTATAAAACGCGTGTTATACATGGAAAATTTAGGAAACATTAAAGACGCCATACATGGGATGATTTTCAAAGGCGTAATTTTAAAAAAAATGTGAAGAAACCGCGAATAGACAATAGTTAGATTATTGGCATGTGCAGTAGTTGCGGAATGGCGTTGACCTTAACCCGGGGAAGACGCGTGACTTGCCAACGTGCTCGGCCTGGACGGGCTATTAACTTGCTCTCAGTTTTCACGAGGCCGCCATTCGGAGCTGCGGGCGCGTCCCGTTCCCCCCTGGCGTCCTGCTGCCCGCGTCTCAGCACCACCCTCCGTTCTACCGGCGAATGCCCCTGGCAAGTCGGCAACCTTGCCTTGCCCGAAGCGCGGCAGCTAATGGACGAGGCGGTGCCTCGGGCCTAGGACACCCTTCCAGGGGATATTGGGCGTGAAAATGTCAGGTTCCACTCTGGTGCGGGCGCAGATGGCTCGCCGCTGGAAGTTCGCGGAGATAAGGTGGCGAGGTGTTGGCGAACACCGCCTTTTACTCTGTGCTCACACACGTGCCAGCTGTGCGCTGAGTTATGACGGCGCCAGCTGAACGCTAACACTCGCGGCATCCGTCTCCGTCTGTTGCGTGACGTGCAAGCTGAGATCTAATAAAGAGTGGAAATTTCACAACGTGTTTTAACTCGCTTTGGATAGCAATCTGGCTTAAATCACGCGTGCACGGTAATGTTACATATTAATAATTGGTCAGATAATGCTATGTTTCGGATTCTGATTATAATGTTGCAGTAAATATACAAACTTATAACAGTGGACTGGAACAACAGAGATTGTTCTCCTTTTGATAGATGACTTAAACATTGAGTACTCTATGAATACATGAGTTTCTCAATTAAATTAAAAGTAAAGGTCTTAAAGAGGCCGAAACCTTTCCTCTATTTTCAGAATATTTCACAATTTTTTATACAACATCCATCACTAGACTAACAAAGGTGCCAAAATAGAGGCACACAAATTTTTATAAAAGATTAACAATTAAGATGACTGGAGTCTCATCCAAGATTGCGTCTCTAATACGAGAAGCAATTGGTTGCTCCATAGTCAACAGAAAACTACCGACTAAATATTCAATGCAAAAATATACCAGCATGATTAAAGTGGTTCCTTTTCGGGACAATTGAAAATAATTTTCTACGGAAACACTGACGGTATTTGATGACCGAAAAAGCAAACCATTGTTTTCATGAGAAAACCTCGTAACTATAAAAAATCGTGTCTTTCAGGACAAGCAGAAAACATAATTACTTTGAATTTAAGATAAATTCGCATTAAAAATAAGAAGTGGGTATACAAGTTTTTCGCTGCTTCAAAACCCATTGTGGAGTTAGTGTAACGTCCTTTGCTAGTGGCATATTTTGTTAATTTTTCCAGTTTGACGATACGTAGTTTTTGTTCTCATTCGGTACCATGAAAAACTAACGGTGTAAAGGGTTGCACATACAGCAAAAACAAACTCCAAATTGAGACATAAAATCTATTTGATTAAATGGCGGTACACTGCATACAATAGTTATCCTATCTTCCAGCCACTGAGCATTTGACGTTTCACTTCTGCAAATAGGTAACCATAAGTGACATTATAAGCACCATAAGCATGTAATGCCACACGTCCAGGTATTGACGGCTGGAAATTACCACTGGACTAGCTCAGTGGCAGCAACATGAAACTCTTAAAAGAAAAGGCGCCGATTAAATATTAAATAAAGTAGTCAAGTTCTGGTTTATTATTCTTTACTGTAATTTAGTATCCAAGATGCAACAGTTCACATACAGAGCTCAGGTATGCCGAGTACGAACAGGTTTCACCGATTCACAGACAAATAGAGAGCAGATCCACAGTCGTCATTTGATTGTTCTTTACGTCTCGAAAAGTTGCCTTGCCAGAATATTAATAATTAGAGACCTCCCACGCCTGCGTAGAAATCAAACGAGCAGGGTTAAGTTGCCATTGTGGGGGCTATGCACCACGCCCGACGCGGCCTCGGCGAGTCGCTGCTGAGAGTCTACTGCTTCAGAGTCTTGAGGGTCTACTGAATGTTATCGACTACTCTGAATGGCGACAGGCACAGGAGTTTTTGTGCTGCGGGCCTATCGCCCCCCCCCCTCTCCAGAGATAAGGGAACAGCAGCCGACATCTGCCAGCAGCGCCATCCAAACTGCATCGTAGCCTGCTTAACTGCGCCGTCAGTTAAAGATAATGGAACTTCTCAAACAAAACTTGTCGACGCAGTCGGAAAGTTTATAATCTAATGATGCCGTTCTACAAAAACAAATATTTCTGAAACGGCAACAGGATGCCTGATAAATGTAAACGAACTACCACGGCTTTAATTCTGAATCCTGATAAATATTTTACGACGCCTGGCAAAGCGAAATAAAATGAACCGCATATCCCGATAACTATCTTGCGTCGTTACTAGCATTATTACATAAAATACAAGCCAGCTGCTTGGATATTTTATTCCAAATAGCGATCTCTTTCAAACTACAGTTACACCAGACATCATTACAAATTTTAAACATGCCAAACACTCGGTTCACCATTACAATTATTATGATCAATCACAGACACGCCAACATTTATTTATATTATGCGATTGCGTGTGACTTAGCCAACAAATATTTGAAAATTTCTGAATATTCTCTTCACTCAGATCACCACAAAAAGTATATCATACTAACTATTAAAGTGACACCCACATTCATTATCAAGAGCTTTAGCCAACTCGTAGCTAAAATAAATGTTTCACTGTAATAAAGCCCTTCAGGCAGCTTTGCAAACATTCTTAGCATTCATTTCTGGTAGTGAGGATAACACACTTAAAATGTCTCTCAAAGACTGATAATATTAAAAACCAAACATTTATACAAATAAATATTCCACTGGAATTATTTTCAGATGAATTCTTATAGTACTAATTCAGAGCGACGCTACCCAAAAGAGACATAAAAATTTCACCGACAGACTTACTTCCAAACTATTTTTTAAAGTAGCGGTGACTTCTATAAAATAAATATCACTTTTCACACTTTTTTGTTTGTTTTAGCTGGTGTGCCATCGAGACGCAGCAGTTAGGCCAAAAATAAACTAAACGCAGGTTACATTGATGCAATTTGTAGCCGAAATGATACACCTGCTTACTTCCCACCTGGTCGTATACGGCATTTAATAGGACTTGTTATCTACGCCCCTTCGCAGTAAATGTTGTGGCTGATGCAGGAATATTTCGTTATCCCGGTGATAACTCGTACATCCACGCCGGTGTCGTCCATGCCCCATTCGACCCACCGAACATTATAATGGGTTTATCATTAATGCATTTATTGTCCCCTTAAACAACGAGTCACACTTGTGCATGAATACATAGTTAAAATTTCTCATACAACCAAACGAATAGAGCCTGTCACATTCCAAAATGTTTCCGCGTCTATTTTGTTACACAAGATACAGTTTGCTGAACTATTTCTAGACATAGCCGGAGATAACTCACGAAACACCATTTCTGTTTTACTGCGCGGACAATTTTCTGAATAACCAATTCATGCCCGGCTCGCAGTTTTTTTTTGTTACGCAAAACGTGGCTGAGTCTTTTCTCGGGGCGTGAACAATACCGATCAATACTTCGCCGAGGACTCTCGTGCACAGAACAGCTGCTCGACCTAGCACCGCCCGCCGCTAGGTGGTAGCACAGCACAGCCCTGACAACTCCCGCACTCGTGCGGCCGCTACCGCAACTACAAGCGCGCACGAACGAGCAGAGGCCAGCCCATTAAAAAACGTGTTTTCTATCTGCGCGGCCGTGTATGGAAATAACACCAGCTTGTCGCTACTCGGCCACCTGAGTTATACAGGGGGTGGCCAGTAGTTCATATAGTTAATTAATTTTGGTGCAGACTAATGACACCTGAGGATGTTGCTTTAGGGGTAAACAAATACTCGTAATCTCCGTTATTTAANACTTCCCGGGGTTATTTCTCAGGGTGTGAATACAGCGCAATTCCTATCCCATGTACCCGTCACGCGTCAAGCTTTACAATACAAAATCAATGTGGCGTAATAACCTCACATTAGCAGAATTATATATTTTTTTAATTTGTAGGTTATGTTTCAACATTCTTGGAGACATTGGTTGTTCGCAGTAAATTCGGCACTTTCGAAAGCCGTGCCGAAGATCATATTGTATGTACATTGTGTATATTTCCATTATATGTAAAATTAACATTGCCATGGGTCTGATCACTTTATTCTTGTGTCGGTGAAGTAAAAATAAAAAATTATAAAGGCAACTATTTAACAAGTGTAGTAATTTTTACACTTATATGCGTTGAAAAAAAAAGCGAGATAAATAATTTAATTATTCACAAATACAACCTAAAACGTTTGATTAAACTTTCATACATGGAACTAATTTTCCACTGTCGTTACCAACTTTACTGACTACATGCCAGTCAGTGTACCCGTTAAAATACAAGNAAGCGAGATAAATAATTTAATTATTCACAAATACAACCTAAAACGTTTGATTAAACTTTCAGACATGGAACTAATTTTCCACTGTCGTTACCAACTTTACTGACTACATGCCAGTCAGTGTACCCGTTAAAATACAAGCATGTAGGGGCAGTGACATTTTTTCAAAGGTTGATTTCAAAAGTGCTCAATTAACCGTGAACAACCCATACCTTTTTTCGTAGTCGGTCAGCTTATTATGATTGTGTCATAATGGCGTAAAACCCTACAATTAGACAAAAATGGAGTTGCAGGTTTTCTTACGAGGATAACGAAATGCTGCAAGACTTACGCAGTCATTCCAAATGTGATATACTGTGGCGTTGTAATTCGAATAACGAAAGTAAATGGAATGCGTCTAGCTGTAGAAAGACCTCATGGCAAGTATGGTACTGCAATCTTCGTTAAGCCTGACAACAATACCATTACTGAAGTCTGAATGGCTTGTTGTGTGCGTGCCCCATTGCGATTCCACCAATTTTCTATGTACATTATTTGTGGTGGAAGTGTTGATTTTACAGTCCGTGCAGTGCTTCTCGAATTACGAGTTCTGACAACCTTCGGACAATGTGCAATTGCTGAATGTATTTAAAGAAAGTAGAACGAACTACTAACTAAAAAATACGATTACTTATGACAGATGTGTGTCCGCGCAACCAGGAAAATAAAACATTCAGGAAGGAGCTTCATTACTAACAAAGTTGTTATTTTCTTCGTGAATTGGTGGAATCGCAATGGGGTACACAATCACAAACCATTCAGACTTCAGTAATGGCTTTGTTGTACTAGACTACTGAATATGCCTGTCTAGTGTGGTACAGTTGTTCCTACCCTAACGTAATATCGACAGCACTGAACGAGACCTGCAGACTGATAATGGAGTATCTGAACTCTATACAGAAGAAAAAACCGTTATTGCTGGAATAGCAATTCCTCATATTCGTAGGTCGGTAGTAACTATGAAAAGAGAGGTATAGTGCCCATCTATTGTATGGGAACCATAATCTTATTCATGTTTTAAGCATTTAATGGCGTGTTGCGTGTTCCAAGTATTGTATGAGCATAAACATTGTAAATGTCTAAGTCAAGGAAGAGATTTTTCCAAACTTCTGAGGAACTAAGATTTCTGCTAGGAGAGCAAGGTTATAACGTTGGAAGATGGAAAACCCGTAATTTCTCTGGCAGTCTGGCATTAAGCAGATGTTTGCCACCAGTCGTAAAACAAGTAAATAACCTTGAAGTCATTAAACGGGTTGAGATAATAAGTAGGAATATGAAGTGACAACTTGATAAAATGGGGCTTCATTAATGATTCATTTATTCTCAGCCGTGGAAAAGAGCATACCACTCGACATATGCTACAGTGTCAATGTGTCCAGCATCATGCACAGAATGAGATTTGTACCATGATACTAGAAGTGCACTCGAAAAATTGCAAACTTTTGGAAAAAAAAGTATTCAATAATCCTTTGGAGTTGCATGATTACGGTCAGTTTTGCGTAGAATCTCTGGCACGAGAATAATAAGGAAATTATGGGAAATTTTAAATTTAGATCTTTAGCCTAACTGATTTCAAAATTATGCGGAAATAATTTATTTTGCTACAGCTCAAAAACATTTCGGATGTCACTAAATTTCCATACAGTAATTTCATGGTATTTCATTGTTTGCTTATTCCAAAGTGTCAAATTTATTTGGCTGGCCAGTGAAGATATTATTTAAGGTGTTTCTTGGCCATCTTTCACGATATAGATTTCAAAGAACACCTTGCCAATCTTTGCCCAAGCCAAATTTCTACATAAAGTAATTTGTACCATTTTTAATACTCTAAAAATGCTGGTAAATAAAGCTTTCTCTACTCAAAAAACACGGAAACACATAAAATCTTATTGATATACTCCTAGTTGCTCTCAACGGGCAAGAAAGTTTTTTTTAGCGACATTGTGAAAGATAGCTTAAATACGCTTAAAATAATTTAAATATAAAACCTATCCTATCGCTCAGCCAGTCTCGCTTTAAGCAGCGGCCTTAATTTTTACATTGAAACCCCTACCGCAGGTGACCTAAATGTCAGATTTCCAATTAAATTTCTTTGTGGCATTTTTATGACCTCAAGAAACGCTTTATAAGACAATATTTTCAAATATGTTCAACACAAAGATTATATCTCAATTCGTCATAGCCACATTAATACAAAAGATGAAAAAAATTTCGACGCTAGAAAACTCTTAAATGGACCTCACTCATATCAGATACCGTAATGCCTGCACTTGTAGAATGTAAAAGAAAACCCAAAACACTCATCCAAATTTAGTCACGTACAACTTCTTTTAGGCATTATTGGGCTCATATATAACGTTTTACTCTCCTGAAATAGGGTAATCTTTATCAGACGCTATTCAATCGACTGTTATATCAAGACCTCTCTCTCTCTCTCTCTCTCTCACTCACACACACACTGAACTGTTTTGCCCATACATTAATAAAAACTAGGAACATAAAGTATGACTATACAGAGACGAATATAATTTTGCGAAAATCTCAAACGCGGTTGTGAGACGGGGATACAGATGTAAACAGGAATGTACTTTTTCCTTGGAATTATTCGTAGAGCCCGTTTTTCGCAAAAAGGAGGCTAGATTTTTAGACACTAAAACATTTCGGTACGCCTACGGCTTTGGGGGGG
>NQII01002090.1:662283-676011 GCA_002778355.1 Clitarchus hookeri | reverse complement strand
GCTGGGGAAACAATCTCCGCCCGCCATCAAAGCAAGAGCTGTGTGGGCTGCCAGACAGACAGCCAAGCAGCAAATGTGGCGAGGCAGGCAAGGTTTGTAATTAGTTATGAACTCCTCGCCATCCCTCGCCCAGCCGTCTGAGAATTATTTGTAGCACTGCGAATCTTTTTTAGCTGGTTCTTTCTGTCATGTACCATCCTCATCTCTTTTCGCTGTGTTCGACCCTTTTTATGATTATTTTGGACTTCACTTCGCACGTTTCTAACCGTTATTGCCAGCGGATTAATAATTTGCCTGCTGTTGTTTGATGTTTTAAAAGCAACAACATGTAATTTCACGTATTTGGTGAATAGTTTTTAACGTCCTTGATTTTATTGTATAGGCTTTTCATGGTAACGCAAGCACTTCTGAAACAAACTTTGAAAAAAAAAATCTATACTCCTAATTACATATATGCTACAGGACACGCTTGCATGCAGACTCTTTGATAAGTTGGTAGCGAATAAATAAAAAATAGTTCTTAACGCTTGACGTTGCAATAAGAGTGTAAATGTTGAATTTATGGTCAATAAAGTTGATATTTCTTGTTTTATGTACAGAGTATGAATTTGAAAATTAGTGACAATGCTAACAATTCCATAGTACAGTCCATTCGTAATTACTTCACATTTTTTTAAAGCCCTGCTAAAGGTCTACTTCCAAAATATTCCTCCACTACATGCAAACAAAGCTTAACAAAGCCTAGAAAATCACACCAAATGTACTACACACCGCATTCGTGCGCACTCAGTGTAATTATATTTTTCATAAGTACTAATTTTTACTAGGCGTTACCAACACACACGGTTTTTCACTGTTTTTATTCANTGTAATTATATTTTTCATAAGTACTAATTTTTACTAGGCGTTACCAACACACACGGTTTTTCACTGTTTTTATTCACATTAGTTATAAATTAAATAATACAGTTTATAAACAAAATATAACAAAAACTTAAATTTAACAAATAATAAGGTACTTTTATGTTAACAGATGTATAAAACGCTTGTGATACGTGGCATATTTAGGAAATAACCAAACACGTCATACATTNAGATTAATTATAAATTAAATAATACAGTTTATAAACAAAATATAAGAAAAACTTAAATTTAACAAATAATAAGGCACTTTTATGTTAACAGATGTATAAAACGCTTGTGATACGTGGCATATTTAGGAAATAACCAAACACGTCATACATTGAGTGATTTTTCAAAGGTTAGATTCAAAAAGTGTGAAGAAACCGCGAATAGGTTATATCACTTGGATGACGCATAAATAAAAAAAAAACAGGATGGGAAGTTAAAGCAGATCATAAGAAGGGCATTAAAAAATGCTTAATTAACAACGAACGGCCTTTAATCGGCAACACCGGACATGCTGACAAGAGCTTGGAACGAGTTTTATTATCTCGTAAATGTCGTTCGGGACGCTCATGGTGGTCACATTGAACATTTATGAATGCATGGTAAACAAACTTCATGGTTCCACGGTTCATTTGATTGGCCAATCAAGTTTGTTAGTTATTTGGTTTGGATATTATAGACCTTCAAATTTGGGGTATTCTTTTATACTCAACCTGTATTACGAACTCAAGAGGTATTAAATTTCATTGTGAAAAGAACATCTCTGGTTAATAACATTTGAATTCAGTAAAGAAGCGAAAATAAGATAGAAAATTCTTTATATTTCATCCTGTAATGGATTGCACGGAAAAACAAAAGCAATATATCACCGTGAAAATAATTTAAAAAAAAGTATACAAATAAGATTCTCCCAGTAAAAAAAAAAGGTTTGATAGTGTGGCACATTTTCAAACACATTCAAGATTATTTGTTAACGTTTGTTGGTAGGAAAAATTAAGTGGTAGTATTTTGAACATTTTCTTAGAATGCTTTACGTTGACAACGCAAGCCCTTTGTATTAGTCAACTGGAAACAAAAATGCATGCAGTGGGGACGGAAAAATAATGACTGAATGAACTCTATATGTATTAACTAAATTTGTGCGTTTTGGGATTCGTTACGAAGCACAATTTACGATCACGTGGGTTGTTCGTAATATTATATTACCCCTCTGATGTGAATGCTAGACATAGAAATAGACCAAGCCGGTAAGAGAAAAACTTTTGGGGTTCAGTATTCTAATAGTTTTATGCAATGCAAAGTTAAATTTAACCGTTTATTTTATATTTCTAAAATATTTAATAGTTAGTAGTACCTAGTACATAAAATTATTTTTTTGTTAAATATATGCATTATAAAACTGATAGCATGCATTTACTTCTGAATCTATTAATTTTATCAATGTAGACTATTATGTGCGTATATTTGGTTATTTAATTTGCCTATTGGCATAAATGGCATGATGGTTCCTTTGATGTTGGCGTATCCATTCGCTGATTGGCTGCCTGAGGCTGTGGGAATGGGCCTTGTGGTTGATTGGCAAATGCGTGCTGCGAACGTTTTCCTATTGGTTGGGCTGCCAGCTGGAAAATAAGACACCAGGCTGATTGGCAAACGGCATTCAGACTTGCTGCTAGCTAGTGATGCCATTTGCCTGTCGTGTGCTGCTAGAGTTAGCTTTATGAGCGGCTGTTTCACCTCTGTATATTTACCTACTCTGTGATGAGAGGCCGGTGTCTAACCTTAGAGCTAATCGTGTGTATACATCTGTATTTATTAAATTATTTAAATAACTGTATATGTGAAAAGTATATTAAAAATATTCACTCACTCATTATTTTTTTCGCCCCCACTGCATGCATTTTTGTTCCCAGTTAGCTAACATAAATGGCTTGCGTTTACAACGTAAAGTATTCTAGGAAACTGTTCAGCTGCTCTTGATTTCTGAGTACGTGTTAACTGGCAGATATTTCTGCTGCCATAAATTTTAATTCCTACTCAAACAGACACTCCAATCTCTTCAGCCACGTGGAAAATATTCACTGGCATCTGATAAAGCCGATTGTTACAAGAGTTCTGAAATCAATTATGACATTCTGTCATCATGCTTGCACTCTCAATAATTCTGCAATTAATGATAAATAATTAATATTATTAAAATCAAGACAATTCGCAACTATTCCGCATTAGTTTCATTTGTGACGATAAAGCGTTCGCTATTTAAACCAAAACTTTGAAATTTAAATTCCCGTACGAGTACGCAGATATAAATTCAGAACTTAAATTTCTTAATTTTTCTCCTAATTCATGTTTTAATAATCTGTAAGTAACTTTCCGAGGCATGAGATATTTCGTATCAGGTGGTACTTCATACACACATATATTCTAGTATTGGGTAATGTAAATATTTTACCTCCTAGAAGTTTCAAGCTTCAATATTAGCGAAGGCAACACGTGAAAGAGTATTTCATTCAAGGCGGTAAGGAAGAGTAACTGAGCTGTAATGTTTTTGAAATCAAACGTTTTAAACGCGCACAATTACCTAGTATGACAAAAATGGCAAGGTATAATATTTTCAACATTTTTGACTACATGGTTAAAAAAAACAATTTCTTAATTAGCAAGAGACTTGCTTTGCACGTGCTTAACATTGACTTCATATAGATTGCGTTGTGACTACTCATAAAATGCGCAAAATCAGTTTATTTTAACCCTTTCATGCCCATTGTAGCCAACTGTCTACGTGTTGCACGGGAAGGTAATGTTTGACCGGCACTGTACTCCACTCAGCTCAGTGCCCAATGATTACCGATTCGTAAGCCGAGCTACTGCTCTACGTTACGACTGGCTCATATGACTAACCACTGAACTCAACGCCTACAGCTTATTGGTTGTGATAAATAAACGAGTCCTTAACCAACTTAAGTAGAGCACGCATGAAAATTGTTCTTATTTGTAACTCCATAAACAATTAATTAATGTGGGGATGAAAGGGTTAGAAGTTTTATTATCAGTGCTTCTACAGAAGAGACGTGTTGGCTGTGAAGGGGAAGTCGTACCAAATCCAAACGCTGTTCCGCTGGGGCAACAAACGAGCAAGTGCTGTTGTACCCGAAGTCTGCACATTACTGCTCATTTCCTCTCTCGCCTCTTGAACGCTATCAGTAGGTGAGTGTGTAGTTTGTTCACGGTTAACCGAGTCCTTTTGTAATCAACCTTTGAAAAATGTCACTGCCCCTACCAGAATATGTTTTAACGGGCATGTTGGCTAGCGTGAGCGTGCGCTCTGTAAACATGGTAACGATGGAGGAAAAGTAGTTCCATGCGGTAACATTAAATTCAAAATGATAGGTATATATAATTATATATTATTATTTCAAATTTAGTTTTTTTTATGCACATGAATGAATATGTCATAAATTTTACTTTTCTAACTATTCCACAGCTTCACTTGACCTACGCATGAATAAAGAGATCAGGCCCACGCCAATGTTAATTTTGCATGTTATGTAATAATACGCGATGTGCGTACACGTAGATCATATACAGGGCTCTCAAAAGTGGTAATTTTACCGTTAACAGACTATATCAAAGTTCACTGCTCTTAGCAGTATATTGGCACAACTGACAACTCAGACCTACGTGTGGAAATCACCAAGTTGTTTAAAAGGTGACTTCTTGTATTATAAATTTACAAAATAAGATTGTAATAAAGCCAATGTTCATTATAATCATTCGCCTATAAAACACAATTTTTTTAACATACGATATTACGGAAGATAAAGTAATTTTACTAACAAAATATGGTATAATATTAAAACCTCTAATATAGGTAATACATTCTGTCCAGATGTTTACTTCCTTCATCTGTAAAAAGTGCTGAAAATAATTAATTTAATTTAAAAGGTTTTATTTATGCGTTAGGGATTGTGTACATCGCACACCTAATTTAATATTGACATTTTTACAAACAGTAATTAATATTATTAAAAATTATCATTTCCTCTTCTTTGAAAACAAAACAGCATGGCAAAATATATTCAAAATATTCTTAAAATTGGAAACATTTTCGGGTAAAATGTAATGGCTTGTAAGCAAGAACATATTATAGTTCATAGTCATATTTCTCGCATTACGTCAAGAGATACCTTGTAGCTGATGGAACGCAGCAGTTTCCAAAAGTCCTGTGCCAGCAATAGCTGCGCCAACTCTCAAGCTAACATCTAACCATCAGCACGCCCATGCTGCACCACACAAAAAAATTAATGTATTTGTTACAAACAATTATGCCAAAACTAGTTGCCAAATATTTACTTGTAATTCTATAGTTGAAATATTCTATATTCAAAAAATAGTATTTTAGAAAACATATTAAAATATTATGTAGCTCAATGTTTATGTAGTCCAGTTGCGGTTAACAATTATTCCAAAAATAGTTGCCAAATATTTTCTTGTAACTCTACAGCTGAAGTATTGTATATTCAAAAAAATGTTATTTTAGAAAACATATTAAATTATTTACGTAGCTCAATGTTGATGCAGTCCATTTACGGTTACTTCCAACATGCCAAAACCCTGCTACAGTTCTAATTTTAGGATATTCCTCCGCTTCATGCGAACAAAGCTTAACTGGGTACACCAAAGGGACAGAGCACCACATTCATGGGGAACTCAGTGTAATAATATTTTGCATAAGAACTATTTTTTACTAGGCACTACCAACACAACTATTTTCTCTCTTTTTATTATTACTAATTATAAATTAAATATTATAATTTATAGATTAAATATAAGTAAAAGTTCAATTTAAACAAAAATAAAGTACTTTTATGTTGACACAAGTACATATAGAACACTTGTGATATGATGTATTTCGAACACAACCAAGCACGTCATTCATGAGGTGGTTTTTCAAATATTCAATTTAAAAAGTGCGAAGAAACCGCGAATATAGTTAATATAAATTTGAAGGTAACAACACTTGCCCGTTAAAATCCAACTTTGGTTTTGCGTGTTCCCTACTAAGGTTACGTGAAATTTACTCTAATTTATTTGTATTATTACAAAAATTTATATTTGGCAACTAGTGTCCATAAAATTTATTGTAAAAAATTTAATAATCTTTTTACAGTGTACTGGAACAGAAACCCGAACAGTGCGTAGTGTGTCGACCGCCTCCAGATAGCTCCCGTGCTCGAGTAGCGGCGTCGTAAATAATTTGTTGGTATAAGGGCCGGAGGGAGGGAATTGGCGTGTGGGTACAGTCACGGCAATCGCCGACCTAGTTTCGCTTTATGCTAAAACGTCATCATTTGCCGATTGCAAGGAATTATGAAGCGAGACAGAAGAGCGGCCATTTTAAGCGCATACTGTTGTCGGATGTGCCAGTTACCTAGTTGTTAGAACAAGTTTATTTTTATCTGTTCGCCTGTCTTTCGGTTTTAGTGTGTTGCCAATAAAATCTATCAACTTTAACTTTTAATATATCTACGATAAACTTTAAAGAGAATGGCGCGTAACGCATTTTTTTAAAAAATCTAATGTGAGTTTTTACATTTTACTTAGAAGTGTAATTTAATAATCACTAAAACTCATTCTTAATATCAGAGAATTGAAGACTTTTCAAAAGTAAGGTTGACCTACCCTAACATATGACGACTGCAAACACAACTTCTAGATCGTGAATAATATCCCACAATTAGTGTGCCTATGTTTTTATATAGTTTTAGTTGGTAATTTTGCTACCATCAAAGGGTTAGAATTGTTGTGCGGCGTTTTCGTACTGAAAAAAAAAATTCATTGCCGAAATACAATTAATTATAGTTATAGGGAGAAATTCATTTTGTAAGATATGTATTTCATACAGTATAGCATAGACGAGAGAAGTTTGTTGATGCTTCATGTTCTTATTTTTCGATAACTGAAAGTATAATAGGGGTGAATGAATGAGAATGATAAAGTATTAGTTGAAGAACAATGATATGTATAACCATTATATTTTCATGTAGCGTATACACCTCAACTGTTTGCAAAAATAAAAACGGATTTAACTCTCAGTGAAAATAACATATTTTATTACATGTCTAAATCAATTTGTAATACTGAGCACTTATTATATATATACGTATAGAGAGAGAGAAATAGAGAGAGTTTTATTGAAATACGCTGACAAACTGAAGCATTTCTAATTCCTGCTAGATATACATTCTAAGTGAAACATTACAACGCCACAAGTATATGCATTTCTAACTACGAGATAGGCAGTGATTTTATGCAAGTACATGGCTTTGTACTTAAAACAACATTTTCAATAAGTAGTATTAATTTTTAGCGGAAAGAAACACTTCATTCTTGAATTGTGACAGATAACTACCAAAAAAAATCAACCAATTTTCATTCTGTTTTTTTTATAAACCTTCCTTTCGTTCCCACAAGTGTTTGTACGCCTTTCTTTTTTTTATCTGTATTACCTGCAAAGGTACTGAAATCTGCAAAAAGCTCATTTTTACCATGCTTTCGCTTCAGGAAGCGCCTTTGTTGACAGCTGTTGTACTCAATGTTTTTTTTACATATATACATACACTTATACATATATATACTTCTTTCAATTAATTTCACAGAAATGAATAGAAACAAATTTTTTTATGCCACAGCAACGCGTGGCCGTGTAAGCTAGTAGGTAATGAAAATTCCACCAATCAGATTAGCCATTAGAAAGACTGTGCAATTACGCCTTGATGAGTACAGTACCGGTCATAAAAATAATTCGTGTGCAACGAGTCCGAGTCCACGATCGCGGATAACGAGTCGCCGCATGCGCAGCTTCGTGTTTCAGGCACGCTCGTCCGTACCTGGCTGTGTCTCCCAGGAACGGCGCACGGATCCGGCAACGCCTCGGGTAGCCGTCGGCCGAACTGTGCACGGAAACCTCCCACGCACGAGTTGCGCTAGTATCGACTCCGCTTTGCTTTCAACACCGTTCCCTCCACTTTGTGGGAGGATGCGGGAGAATACGAGTTCTAGGAAGGGAAAAGAAGACTACGAACGAAACTAACGGCGTCGCCCTCAGGAACTAAGAACGTCTCCAATCAGTACTGTAACACTACTGTACTTGTGCAGAATGCTTCCCAGCGTGACGAACAAACGTCCGTGAGTCAGTGGAAACCAAATGTAACTTATCTAGAAATAATACTCTGTTGTACCGTCCGGGTTGAGTTGAGTTGATATGTTACGGTCCGCATTCAACAATGAGATCTTAAAGTGGAGTGGAAATATTTGGGTGGCTCTTAAATTTCTAGGTCCTGAGAACCGACGAGGGTAAAGCGAGGTGAGTACCGAGCAGCGCCGGAATGAAAGGGCTGGGGGAAACGGGAGATCCTCGAGGAAACCCGCCGACCAGCGATAACGTCCGCCCACGCTTCCCGCATGCAAAATTCCAGGTGACCCCCGCCGAGTAGTCCGACCACCATATCACTGCGGCACTCTTATAGATATCGGAATTGACACGAGGACACGTTACGAGTACGTTTCGAACCGGCCAGAAGTCTAAAAACATTATTACAAAAATGTTTAACTTAAGTAATTTACCAGTACACCATGTAGTTTCGAAACTCTAAAATTAATAAATAATGAAACAAAGCTCTGTAGATTGGTGTGCCTTCTTATTGTTACCAGGCATTTTCTTGAAAATTTATTCAGGCGAGACACCAATACATTTTGGTAACTAAAAACACCACACATCAAGTGACATAAATATGATATTAAATGTATTTGGGTGTGAATACTCATTCATTTTAATACAAGCAGATAAAAATCAAGCAACTTTCTACAGTTAACGGTTGGTAGACTGATGCTACGGGCGCTGCCTTTAGCCCATTCACGATTACTTCCAACGTTTCTGTAGCCCTGCTAAGTTCTACTTCCAGGATATCCCTCCGTATCATGCAGACAAAGAGCTTAACCTAGCCTAAAAAAATACTCCAACGGGACAACGCACCGCATTCGTGCGCACTCAGTGAAATAGTATTTTGCATGAGAACTATTTCTTACTAGGAATTACCAACACTCATATTTTATCCCTGTTTTAGTTATATTGATTATAAATCAAACATAATAGTTAACAGGTAAAATATAAGTAAATATTTAAGTATGTCCAAAATAAGGTACTTTTATGATAACACAATAATAAAACACTAGTGAAACACGGGAAATTTAGGAAAAAACCAAACTCGTCATTCATGGGGTGATTTTTCAAAGGTTTGACTAAAAAAAGTATGAAGAAACTGAGAGTGGAACCGCCCGAGTGAAAATATAGGGTTTTACATGTCTGTGGCTTATCTACCTTTCACAATATTGCTTTCAAACAAAAATTGGATTTTCTCCCTACAAGAGAGAATGTAAGAGTTAATTAATAAGGATACATATTTTTGTGTTTTTATCGAGCCCATTCGATTTTCAGGGCATTAAAAATTTTACAAAAAACTTTTTGCAGAAATGTGACCCTGGAAAAAATCGAATAAAAAGTGGGTCCATTCCCTTCTCATTTCACCCTCATCGGCTCTCAAGACCTCGTTGTTCGTTGTTAAGAGCCGCTCGAATCTATCCGCTCCACTCAGGTGCTGCAAACAAGAAAAAAATTTTACGCTTGCTGTACTTAAGTGGACACAGTACTTGCTTTGTTGTCGCAGCCAATAAGCTGTAGGTTTCGTGTTCGGATGCAGTAATATGAACCATTCATAACCTGCGCCAGTAGCACGATTTACGAACCAGTTACCTATAGGAAGAGCTTTGGGCGCTGAGATTCGTAGTGTGCACTACTGGCAGAAAATAATCGTCTCGTACGTTATGTAAACCAATTGTGTACTGTTGGTCCGAAATGGTTAATCAGGAGGTCCCGTCACGTTTAACTTTTCTTCGACTGAACGTGTAAGGTGGAACTCGAACATAGACTAAAGATAAGGTAAATAGATTATCGTCTTCCGGGAACGTACCGAGCATTGACCTACCCCACACTAAAACAACTGTCAAAGTCACGTGGTTAATAAAGATGAACGTTTTGTTTATATTTTAATTATCAATGGTTCAATTTTGATTTATTCTGATTGACCTAAAAACTGGTTAAATAAAGTAAACAAGCATATCAAAGGATTTGTTCTCATAAACAGTGATCTAACCTCAAATTCTATCCACGTTTTTTTTATGATGGTCATATTGCCAGAAAAAAACAGTCCATGGTTGGGACACGGAGTGGCCACTGCGGAGCTTGGGTGTGCACTCTACCGCCATTTCCCCCTATCGGAACCCGAACTTCGACTTCGACACTGTAAGACGAGACTTCGGCACAGCCGGTGAATTCGCGGCAGCAGTCGATTTCGAGGCGGGGGACTACAGACAAGATGATAACGAGCGGGCCCGCCTCTCTGCGCTGGGAGAGACGCAAGTTCGCGGTTAATTCCCGGCAACCCTCGCTCGCCGAGTTCCTCCAACTGCTGTGAGGGCGGAACAAGATTCTGTTGGCGAAAACTGGAGCGGAACAAACAGCGCGGTCGAGACATACTGTAACTAGCGCCGCGCTGAATTCCCAGTCACGTTATCCCAATAACTGAAATCGTCACTATTCTTGAGAACACTTGTTCTGCCGCGCGGTGTTTTGCTTGCTTCAGCAGCTGTGCTGAGTGCTTATGGCCGAGGGAGAGAGGTTTCCAACGTAGCGTTCTACCCGACTGTACTATGTGTGAAACTCATTAAAAGAGGGGCCGCGGTGGTGTAGTGGTTAGACTTTCCGCCTCCCACCATGGCGAACAGGGTTCGATTCCCGGCGGGGTCCCCCCTGGATCTTCGCAAGTAGCAATCGTGCTGGACGGTGCCGCTGGTTGGCGGGACTTTCTCAGGGATCTCCCGCTTCCTCCACCCTTGCATTCCGGCGCTGCTCCATACTCTCCTCGCTTCACCCTCATGAGCTATCAAGACCTCGATGTTAAGGGCCGCCCAAATCTCNTGTGAGGGCGGAACAAGATTCTGTTGGCGAAAACTGGAGCGGAACAAACAGCGCGGTCGAGACATACTGTAACTAGTGCCGCTCTGAATTCCCAGTCACGTTATCCCAATAACTGAAATCGTCACTATTCTTGAGAACACTTGTTCTGCCGCGCGGTGTTTTGCTTGCTTCAGCAGTTGTGCTGAGTGCTTATGGCCGAGGGAGAGAGGTTTCCAACGTAGCGTTCCATCCGACTGTACTATGTGTGAAACTCATTAAAAGAGGGGCTGCGGTGGTGTAGTGGTTAGACTTTCCGCCTCCCACCATGGCGAACAGGGTTCGATTCCCGGTGGGGTCCCCCCTGGATCTTCGCAAGTAGCAATCGTGCTGGACGGTGCTGCTGGTTGGCGGGCCTTTCTCGGGGATCTCCCGTTTCCACCACCCTTGCATTCTGGCGCTGCTCCATACTCTCCTCGCTTCACCCTCATGAGCTATCAAGACCTCGATGTTAAGGGCCGCCCAAATCTCTTCACTCAATCACTTCCCTCTTTACTCCTTAAAAAGTAGTATACAAACTACCAAAATTTTCAGAGAAATACGACTTATTTTACGTATATGAAAGAATGCATTTATTTAACAACACTAAAATATGAAATTTACTAAATTTAATGCTATGAAAATCAATTAAGAAGGGTCTAGCTTTAATCAAATATAAACGTATTCCCATAAAAAATGCCTACGACACGACATTTTACAAAAAATACACACTTCATCAAGCCAGATAACGTAATAATAACAATAAACTACAAATAAAAAACAAGTAAAAACATTTTAGAATATTTTTAATAATGGATTTTATGAACATTGTTTCAGTCACTAAATGTATTATGTCAATAACTTAAATAATTGTACACATTCATTTTTTTTATATCTGTTTACATAAGTACTAATATTGTATTTTATTATTAGGATGAAATAAGGCCTGTCGCAATTTTTTTTTTTTTTTGTTTTTAAAAAATTCATAAATCCTGGAATTGCCGAAATATTAATTTGAGCTTTTACTGTATGCGACTTTGCAGATATTTATTTTTTTAAGTGCGTAACAAGAATCTTTTTTGAATCTGACTGATGAAGCGTGTGAACTGGTCTTTGATGTGCAAGGAGATTCAGGGCTGTGCATTTCGTCGCTTCTTGCCTCCTCTCTGCTTGTTTACCTCCCGCGATTGCAGGAAATTATATTAACAGTATTTATCGCTTCGAAGCTCTCGGCCTCGGCCTTCTCTTCGGGCGCGTGACGTCACTGGCCGACAGTAGAGCGCTCTGGCGACGGTCCGTGTAATCGCGTTACCCGAGAAACTCCAAGAAACTTTCGTACGGTATGAAAATCGTTAGTTTACATCTAGAATCCCAGAAAAAAAAATTATCGCTCATCGCACGTTAAATTGTACGTTTACTCAGGTCATACTTTCATTGTTCGGAATTTCACCATTTACATCTAAGAAAAACCACATGACACATTGTTCACCACTACTGTGCATATTTAAATACATTTCTTGGTTCTTTTAAGAAACAAATAAAAATTAATTTTGTTGCATTTTAATTCTTTGTACATGTTGGTGAACTTTCATTTGCTAATGTCCTATATGACGAATACGCTGTATTTTTCTCTTCATGCTGGCACGCGAATATATACATATACATACATATAATGAAATTGTTTAAAAAAAAATGGGAGTAATATGAAATTTTATTTACCATATTTATCGTAACCTATGCTAGATACTAAAATATAAAGGCTGGTGGCATGCAATTTCTTACGATCACAAAATATGTACATCCCACACGATACACCTGCAGTAATCACATTGCTACCTTCACGCCAATTGCTGTTCACTAACACCCCGGAGTAGGGCTCAAATTAATTTTAAACAAAAAAATTAAATTAATAAGAAAATCAACCATTTTCGTATTTCAATCGATTGATATTATATAAAGTTAAGGTTATCAGAGAGGTCAAAAATATATTTGTAAGAATGTATGTCGGAAACATCGTATATGAAACCAGATCATGTAGAGAGTTAAAAAAAAAAAATACTGCTTTTGTACCAATGGTTAGAGACCTGAAAAATTCGCGAGTTCAATGACCTGTAGGATATACTCTATTTTCGTATGCAAAATCATGCAGATATCACTATTCATGCGTTGCTTGTTGTATTAGCGGAAGACGGTGATTCAGTCTGCATTTTACTGTGTATTTATTATAGGCTCAGAGTTGTCCAGGAGGTGTAATTTAACGGGTAGATCAATAGCATTAGCAATACGAACGTACGGGGGGTTTTGAATTCTAGCTTGTCCCGAAATGAAAACGCGAATTTTTCAGGTTTCTACCAATGGTGTATGAAATAAAACGGTGGTCCAGGAAGAAAAAGAAGTTAAAGGGCATTTATGGTGGCTAGTCATGTGAGTACACTGACCGATAAATCGTGTCTGAAAGNCCAGGAAGAAAAAGAAGTTAAAGGGCATTTATGGTGGCTAGTCATGTGAGTACACTGACCGATAAATCGTGTCTGAAAGGAGAACAAGCTTAGAAGTTTGGGGAGCATTACGGTTAAATGAGGAGTTCAGTGTTATCGACTTGAGGTGGATAACTTTCAAAATGCTTCGAGAAAAAGAACGTAGATTCAGTCAGGAGAAAAAGAAGAATTACGCCATGTGTGGTGGTGATGTTATAGCAACTGACCCCTTATGCTGCAGTAGCCAACAGCTTCAAGTAAAGAATAAAGGCGATAGTATGGTGAGATATA
>NQII01002090.1:649949-662149 GCA_002778355.1 Clitarchus hookeri | reverse complement strand
CGGATGAGAGAAACTTGAGATGAGAACAGTTTATTATTTTCCATCCTTGATTCCACATATTTTAAAATTTGTTCTACATTTCAAAATGTACGTATTTTGTTGTAGCAATGAAATAATGATAAACAGGAATATAATAGAAACCCGGCTTGCTAAAGAATAGTTACAGCCTCCTCTCCCCACTCCCAAAAAATACTGCCTGAACATATTTACACACAGTCTTCCTTGTTCAATAGAGAATTCAAGGTAATTTGTTGATCTGAATTAGGTACATTGCAACACTTTCACCGCTACCGAAAAATACATTCGAAAAATTCTACTGTTAAGAAAAATCAATGTTTAAAATCCAGTAACTTATATTATTTTATTATTACAACTAACTAGAAAATTTCAAATAATGTTTCCACAGTGTTAAAAATAATAATTTAAGTGATTGAAACACTCGTGGATTTAGAAATGCATTGTTTCGTATTGTTTGACCTCGTAGCAGTAAGCAGTAGTTTTATAATTCCGGCCTACTGTACCTTTATCAGAGACAATTCAGCCACCGATTTCAAAGTTAAATCAGATTTATTGTAGCTATTTTGTTTTTACAGGTACCCCATTTATTGTTTTCACTACTCAACGCATGTATGATGTGTTTAGTTTGAATACCACTAGAACATGAGCAAGATATATAGAAAACAATTTTAGGAAGCCATGCTATAGCTGGTTCGTAGAGAGTAGAATTTCTTTTTAAATCATCATCTCCAAATAATGTTTGACCCTAGCAGCAAATATTTTAATGGAAACACTTAACTGGCATGCTTCTCGTAAAGTCAGCTGCAGTCTGGGGAAATAAGTTCCGCATGACAAACGTATTTGAAGAATAACTTTTATATTTGTAGACACTTTCTTTTATTTAGTTTGTGTTTTCTTTATCCACAGGAAGGACGTGAGTATATATGTAACATACTATTTGTACCTAAATTTCACACACATCATGATCGACACACGTATAAATTGATCTGGTCAACGATAACTATAATTTTCGTTACGGTGGAATACTACCAAGAAGGCAGAAAAGTAGACCCTAAGCATGACTTTCATAAGTGCTCACTAAACCGAGAGCAGAATACAAATTCTTTGATGCATCTGTTTTGTTCATGTATACTGTTGCCAATTAGAAGAATTCGTGGAAATCATTTTAAAAAGCAAAGCTGAGGAACACAGAATATTTCATGCATGTCTCTTGAAATCACTATTTGCTCGGAGATATTCCTTTAGAATACGTTTCCATTTCATAACACTCCTCCCCCCGTCCCTTTCAAGACATCAAGTTAGGTTTACACTGAATAAAACAGGTTTCGCCTTGGAATCAAGTATATTGTTCAAAATGCAGCATTCGCCCATAGTAAACTTAGTATAGTCACATAAACTTAAAAAAAGTAAAAGTATAGAGATTATACATTAAGTACTGACATTTATATGCAGCATTACAACATAAAGTTTACTGGGAGGTATGTGGTTTGAACGTAGCACCATACAGTAACGAAATTGTGTAAGACAATCGTTTCGTTAATAAATACAGAAAATCAATTCATATGGACGATCATTAAGGAAAGTTAAACCTAAGGAACTGTAGTTAATAAATCTTGCAAAACTAATATGTGCTAGAAAATTAAGCATTACTTCACACGCTTGTTAAAACAAGTGTATCAAGTACACTAAACAAACTTTTCTCTCTTAATAAATAAGCTTATGTTGATTCGGAGGTTTTGATCACTTTCTTGATTGATTCTGCAATAATAAGGCCAGCATTGGAATTTTCTTCAATGTTAACAATGGCTTAATAAAAAAATGTTGAGTCCTGTTCAATCTATTCCGTAGTATTTTGATGTCTTCTTCGAGGTCTTTCTGTGTTTTGTCCTTCAGTGTATTTGTTTCTTGTATGTTACTAGTGATTATTTCATATAAATTTTAATTATAGCTAGTTTGGTCACAAAATAGTATGTTAATACTGACTAGTTATAATTGCACAAACTACTATGTAATTATAGCTCAACCATTTCCCCCGTTTTACTACAGAGGTGAATGTGCGGAAAAACGTTTATTAAAGAGTGTTTGCTTTGAACAGTGATCAAAAATCTAGATGGCAATCAGAAACGGCAACTTAAACATGCTACTATATAGTAAAAACAGCTTTTTTAAATGTTGCATATTGTATACAACCAAAACATATGAGTTCAAGCAAAGTACAATAACAATGAGATTTTTTTTAATTTCGACAAATTAATAATGAAAAAACAAAACAAATAATATAAAAAAATAAGTAGTAGGGAAATGGCGAGTCGAGCGCAACGGATTCCGGAGAAGCGCCGGTGCCAGCCGATCGCTATCTTAAATTTTTCTTTTTCTCTACTTGTTCGCTTAAAAGTTTCCTTTTCCTTTCGAAATTTCCCTTTTTTCTTTTAAAAATTTTCCATTTATCCATCAAAAAGCACCGATCCCTAATTTTCAAAAAACGACCACCTTATTTGCAAAAACGATACAATGGAAAGATTTGGGAAGATCATTTTTTACCTTCGACCTTGACTCGTGACCTTGACCTTGACCCTGTGCCCGTAACCTAAAATGAACTTAAACTCAATTTTGTTTTAAATGCCAAACTTCATTTCAAAGATTTAATAAATTTCCAACAAATTCCAAAAAAAAATCTTTGGCCCAAGACTAATATACCCTAATGAAAATATATATAAAATACAAAAAATACTGAAAATTTATAATAATAAAAACATATCGCGAAATATATATATACTCACAATTACACACTGAATTGATAGTCTGTGTCAGGCCGGAAAGAAGAAAACAGTACAGAAGAGCAAACAGAGGGAGCCATGCTTTGACTATCATCTGAATAGGTTCTGGTACCAAGGGCCCGTCTAGCATACTAACAATGACTTTTTTCTCCAAACAGGTTCGCACCTTCAATGCTTAGGAAATATTAATTTCATCACATCCGCCCTCATTCTTGCAAGTTATCATAATTCAAATGAAATAAATCAGACTAAGAATAAAACTGCTTAAACTTACAAATTTCCTAGCAGTCTACTAAAAAGAATTCAATTTTAGAATATATTACTTTGGACTTTCTTTTAAAGCAACCCACATACCTCCCTGAGAATAAACTCAAGCACCAGGGGAAAAAAATGCCATAAGCAAATGTACATATATATATATATATATATATATTTGTTTTATAAAGTAATTAATTCAATATAAAAAACATTAAATGACTAAGCGCCCTCGCCGCATATATACAAGAAAAAATCTTTCCAATATCACTAGACGACCACGCGATGAAACGTACCCCGTGGACTGCCCCGGGAGACTAGGGACTCACCCACACATTACATGCTAAATTAATTAGCTCAGTTGCACACAACAGACCAACATGTCAGACAGACATCACGACACGGACAATCACTCCAGCCGAGAGGTTGGAGGGGAGCGGCAGTCTAGATTTACGTGTGGATTGATAAGTGTGGTGTTGATTGTGGTACTAATTGCGGCGTTGTCAATACTAAGTGCGGTGCTGATTGCGGTGCTAAGTGTGGTGCATGTGATGCTGATTGGGGTTCATGTGGTGCTGATTGTGTCATGTATGGTGCTGATTGTAGTTGCGATTGTGGAACATGTGGTATTTATTGTTGCGGTTTTTATAGCATAATTGAGGTATAACATTTTTTAATGGTGTCAATGTCACTGGTTCAGTTGGCTACGTTTGCGACTCTGATCATGGTTAGCTGGAAGGGTTCCGTGTAATTCAGTCACTTATAACTTGGTTGGATACCACTACGTTTAATGAAGAATGTTTTTATTAGAGTATTCAATTAATTGTTTGAGGGGGTTTTTTTGTTCAATATTGAATAATTTTTCTTAACTTGTATTTAGTTTTTTACTAACTTCTTTATGCCAGTTCAAGTGTGTACTATGTAACTTTTTTTTATAATTGCCCTCCATAATTTTGCCAGGCTCCTAAAAATAAGCTGTAACGTTAATACTCGGCATCGTGCACCATTCAAGAAGATGTACCATACATTCCTCAGATTATATAAGGTTAAGTTAGTAACATCAAGAAAAACCGAGAACTGATTAAACTGTTAAGATTGTATTTTTTCCATAATAAAAGCCATCTTTAAGAAGAAATTTTATATGGGTAAGTGGTAAGTTTAGGTTGTAAAGATTTCCATCGCTCAAGCAATAAAAGTGTGAAAATATGTTATTTGGGTTGTTATAAGAATCCCCACAATTTCCTTAGAGTGATACGTCCTTCCCACTACCTAGTTTAAAAGTACATACGCTGAATTAATAATATTTTTTTTGTTGGGTGTTCTTGCAGAATTTCTGGAAATTCCCGAAACTTGATTTTCGGATTTCTTCATAAATCAGTAAAGTAAACATTGAAGTTATTCACCTTTCGGGATTTGACTACAAAAATCATGAGTAAACGATGTTATAACCTACACCGAACACGTGAATATATGGAAAAACGTAGATGCAACAGACTTTTACCCATCTGGTGACATGCTGTATTAGGATTGCGCATATAATATTTCTGAAAGTGGCCGGAAGATACAATAGCCTACCATTTTATAAATAACCTGGTTCATTCTATTTTTTAATACACCTACGGCAGAAAACTTTTAAATGAATATGAAGATCAGAAAACATAAGAGAGGGAGAGCATGTCAAACAACAGTGCGTTCTACTTCCCGAGTTTAACCAATTGTTATGATTCAGTAAACGCGGACAAGCCCAGCGAACTGCAACGACGCGTCGGTAACCAGGTCAGGCGAAGAATCTAAAAACACGTTATAGTTTGTAAAACATAACACAGCGGACCTTCCCTCCCGGCGGCACGGTATTCAGGACAATTATGCCACCAAGAAACTATATAAAACTTAGCAACACTTTGTGCCGAGTCTATCTGTCTGTGGATCCACGTTGAGAACAACCCTTAATATGCAGCTTGGTGTGCGGCTCGTCACTTCCCATCGCAAAATTCAGCCTACGGCAACGATACCATTCAGGTTAGTAATATATTATAATTGATTACGACCTTCATCGGTAATAGCTTATATTTATTGTAACTACGAATAGTTCTATCAAAGACCGGTTCAGCCTTCATGCATAACTTCAGTTTAGTCAACGTAACACTTCTCTCGTCTAAATATATCAGCGGAAACTAAAATAATCTAAATTAAAATGTAAAAATCATAAAACAATGCAAAATTACGTTACAACAAGCTCATGCCTCCATAAATTCTGTCATCATTTGTTTTGCGTGTTATATGACTTTCCTAACAGTTCGAATACAATATTTGCTAAACATTTTGTTCCTTTCATTACTTTATAATATATTTAAAATACGCGGCTCGTAGATTAATACTTAAAATCGGTACCTAATCAACTGGATAGAACATTTTCCACGTTATGATGGGCTGCCAAGTGGCCGAAATTGGAAACACAAAGTATACGTCAAATGTATTTCAGCAGCTCGTATAGCTACAACAAAAAATACTGAACTCAGGTTCAAACAAATGATTTTGCTTGATTTGTAACCACGTTAAGCATTTGAAACAATTCTAGAAATTAAATATAGTAAACTTATGTTTCACGTTTGTTAATGACAATTTTTTTCATTTTGAAGTGTCCAATTTCGAGGGCAAACTCTTCTCTTCTCTTTCGAGCTGTTGTTTGTTACACGAGCTGTGTGTAACGAAGATGAAACACAAGTGCGTGCGATTTTCATAAGCATGCTGTTTTTCTTTGCCGGAATTCAGACCGCGGGATCAGAATTTTCCGTCGTGCACAGAAGAGACCGTACCGAGGTTTCCTTACCTTTCTTGTGAATGTGGAAATCAGTCACAAAGGCGTGCGCTCATTAAATTAGTTTAGAAGATGGCCTTGAAAAAAAGCTGTGTGAAGTTCTTTGTAGGTTATAATGAAAATAAGTTTGTGGCATGTTAGGAGTAAAAAGTAAAATTATTTAGAAATGAGCAAATTTTTATTAAACTGTATTAAAGTTTACGGGAATTTGTAGAGCCACTGTTAAAAATAATTCAAAGCAAAATAAATTGCGTGGTTACTCAGTAGACACAAATTACACATGAAGTAGCAAAGTTTATGGTTACCTGACTTCGAAGAACTTTTACGTGAAAATTACGTACGTAGCATGTCGTTAAAAACTTCTTATCAAATTTTTTATGTAATCTTATGAAGTATGCGTAAATATTGTTGCCACTGAATTATTTTTTATTGCCATAGTGATGTGGTGTTGTACTAGTTAAGCTATCGTGGGCTGCTCTGCTTATGTTACCACAGGTTCAACTGGAGATTCCCGAGGATATTTAGTTCTAAGAACTAAGTTTATCGTAAAAAAACCGGGTAATAAATTTCGAATAATATCTGAATTCGAAAATATTTACATTTTGAGTATAAATAAAGTCTAAATTACCAGAAAAATGCTGTTATACTTTTATAGGAATACTGGCATTATAGTAACGTATGTTGAAAACCAGAGTTTTGACCTATCTAAGTAAGCGTTTGCTTTAACTCTGCTACATGTATTCTACGTATTATTTATCCTCCAAGTTCACGTTTCTCAAGGGCTAAAATTCCCATTTGTTTTTTAATATTTTACCAGAAATTGCATTAAACTAAAAATAATTTATTCAATGTTCTAAAATAAAGTATATCAAGATAACACCACTCTTTCTTTCAGAGTAGGAATTCATTGATTATTTGCGTCAACAGCTAAGATGTAAGGGATAATAATGCATAAAACTTTACCCCCCAAATATTTTTAGAACTAGCTTTTTTCTATCGAAAAATATAAGTGTTTGGCAGAAACACTTACTAATGGAAATATTTTCGCGGATGCTTTAAACGTAGATTTTACGAATGGCTGTCTTAAAATATGATACAGTTTCGTTTAGAAACCGCTATGTGGAGGAAAAGTGAACTTCTCTCTTACCAAAACTCAATTTTTTTTACTCAAGAAATTTTTAATACGGCGTAAAAATATTCTTGACAAAATTTATTTTCCTAAACCTCATATACAAAAAAAATGCATTTTTTTGAATTTTGAAACACACCAATGCATTGCAAAAGTAAAATGAGTGAAAACGTAATGTAAGATAAACTTAAGAAAAATGTAACAGTGAACGCAGAATGCAATGAGTTTTGTCTCACAGAAATCTCCAGCAAATTTACCAAATAATTTGAAATATTCACATTGATTGATAATGAGAGGTTGAATTAAGTATTTGATTCATATACGCTAATCATACCTTGGAGAACATATACGTAAAACCCTAATAAATTTACTGGCATCAGTATTTTTAAATTCATACTTTTTCCATATGTATTCGTATGACATCTCTTAAGACTCAGTTTATATAGTTCCGTATGAGTAAAAAAATAATATGTGATTTTTAAAATAATTAACAAGCTGATATTTTGACGAATGTAATAATAAATATCAATGAAAAAACATTTTGACGATCGTTTACACGCACTTGCTATGTAATTCTTCAAGAAATCGAAAGTAGATGAGAGAGAACTTAACAATAGACTACGAGCCATGGTCATACAAATATGTATTGAAACCTTCAATATTTATTTTAACAGCTGAATACACGATCTTCAAAAAATCACAAAGTGATTACAAAATATAGAATACGAAATTAACCCCAAGCAAAAACCGTGACAGTGAAAAAAATTCCCTGCCTCCAAGGATCATGCGTGTAGGACAACTTGCATAGGTCGTAGGCGCACGATATTTAACTGTTACATACGCAGCGTCGCGCGCCTGGTTCATATGCAACTTGTCCTACACGCATGATCGCACTGCCTTGTTCTCCAGGCGTTGTAAGCCGCAACTCTGTACAAAATTATTTTATATAAAAATGCGTTTCCGGATATAAGTGTATAGAGCTTTTGTGTTACTGTTAGTGCAAAGAAACTATGTCTGGAGTTTGGGCACTGAGTTTCCTAACATCCTGCATAGACTACCGTGCCTGAAAGTCCCCGACACAAACCCTGATAGAGCAGTTTTTCCCAGAAGGCTGTTGAAGAAGGCAAAAGTAAGCAAAGGCGTGTCTTAACGTAATCCTCGCGTGGGGCGCGGGCTCTGAAAGGCGCGTATTGGTCGCGCGGTTCTTCGCGGCAAGGCTTGCAGTTACTAAGCTCGTCTGCCGTCGGCTTTCCCGACGCCCCCCCTGAGGCGAGCCGCTCGATAATTCACCAGCGTCACCAGCCTGCCCGCCTTGCGAGCTGGCCCGGTGAATCATTCACTTTGCGGCCGTTGTGAACTCGCGCTGCGACGTCTTCTCACGCGAGGCACCCAGAAGGCGCGGGTGTTGAAAGGGTACTAGCCACCAAATAATTAACAATGTAATACTGTATAGTCTATACGGGGTATCTTCACACTTTTTTGGATGAAACCTTTGAAAAATCACCCCACGTATGGCACGTTTGGTTGTTTTCTTAATATGTCATGAATCACAAGCGTTTTATATTTATTTTAACATGAAGTAACTTACTTCTGATAAGATTAAATTTTTACTTATACTTTATCTATAAATATAATATTTCATTTGCAAATTATACGAAAAAAAAAACCAGTGAGAACATAGGTGTGTTGATAATTCCTAGCGAGAAATAGTATTTATGCAAAGTTCAGTGGGATGTACCTTTGGAGAACACTTCTATAGAATTATTTTTCGTGCAGCGGAGGAATACCCTGAAAGTAGAACTTTAAAGGGGTTTCAGAAAACTTGGTGGTAAACCATAAATTGATTATAGTACGAAACACCGTTCTAGTTCCCGGCATTACTTAAAAATAACTATTTCCTAGCATAAAAAATATTTAGATCGCGTAGTTGTATTTGCATAATGGACGTACAAATAAAATAAACCAAAATCTTTACAGAAAATGTAAGAAGGGTGATAAAAGTCATGCCATTATTTATTTTAATGTATGAGTAGCAAAATTTATTTGATTTATAAATAATTACAAAAATTTGCAAAGAAAAGATATGCAAACATTTTCTTATTTTAAGCATTTTTTTTTTAAATCGCAAAAATATATTTACTACCGTTATTTTAGGGATTTCTTGAAGTAACTCATAGTATCTTATTTATTCGTGTATTTTCACTTCGGTGAGTTAGATTTCATTATTTTTATGTCCCAAAAACAAGAATTGTGATTTTAAAATTTTATTATGCAAAACATTTATGTTTAAAATGTTTTATAATATAGCATAATACTTGTAATTAAGGTCTACAAGTTGAACAGTATTTTGTGTAAATATAAAATAATGAATTTTTTGTGACAAGCTCGCTTAAGGGAAGACTAAAAATAAGCACGTTGTATTTTTTTTATGAAATTCCTTAACATGTGATAGTTTACGATTGCGTGGTCCCTGCCTGGTTTATACTTACTGATGGCAGCGTACACTTCCGTCAAAACTAAAGGCTTTGGAAAAGTATGGCTAAGTGAATTTCCGCAATATAAAACCAAGACGTGTATACGTACAACTGTTGAAACGTGGGGAAAACGTATAATTTATTCATTCGATATATATCAAATAACAAAAATGCAGTACGCAATGAATAAGCATTATAAATGTCATTAAATTCCTAAATTTCAAGATTTTAACAGTACTAGCGACTTTGCAATTTACGCTTTTGTGTTATTCCTGCTGCAGTGCAGGTGCAATCTGGTTAAGAAATTGAAACATATGATTAAAAAAACATTCCATAAATATTCTGCCCCTGACAGTAAATTTCGTAAGAAAATTTTGCACTGGATTTGAAAACTCTTTGAGTGGGAGAAGGAATGAAGTAATTCTTCACATTTGGAGGATTCTCCCTTTGAAAGAAGTAACACCTTCCTATATTTTATTTTATTCTTATTGCTCATTGCGCACTCTGCAGGATTTTCCCATTCGTGATTTGCATAATTATATACTTACTTCCTCGCAGCCGTCACTGTATTCCCTTCATTTGTTTACACGACGGTTTCTACATCATGGGAGCCGAAGTTCGAGCATGTCGGTCAAGGCATGAATTTTCCTCTTATCGAAAACGACGTGGGGTGTCATAGATGGTAGTAAATTTTATCGGGGTTCTCCTCTTTCTCCTTTAATAAAGAATGCATATTCTCCGTTATGGGGTTTTTCTAATTTTAATCCATTCCGGAGACTGTCACGTTTTGGAATTTTTTCGTGCTAGACGCTCGTTTCTCTACGAATTGCCTGACCCGCAACCTACAATTTCATTTCACTCAACCTCAGACCCGCTGAATAACGTTACCAATTACACCAATTATTTTTTGACAAAGCCATCAGCTTATTTTCGCGTGTGATAAACGTAAATAATTATTAGAACTTCTTAACGTCTCCGGTTTAATGTCTGAAAGGTAACCGATTTGTCGAGTGAGACACTAGTGTATCACAAAACATCCGATTCAGTTCTCCTTGGTGCCATCCACCGTGTTACTAAGCATCTCTATTGCACGGATACCAACAAAGGTAGGCCTAGTTTCTTCTGTGTGTATAAAAGAATCGACGTTTATGAAATTTCATGCCACCATAGATTTGACGTTTCAAAGTTTTTTTTTTTTTTTTTTTTTTTTTTGCTGTAATAAAACATTACTCTGGCAAATCGCCTGTAATAGTTTTATTTTAAAGATTTCGCTTGTCAGTAACAAATAAATAATTCTTGATGTCGCTAGGCACCAGTTCTGTGGTGCGACCGGGGAAAATATTTTTAAGTAATGCGAATGCTCAGAGAAGTATTCAAATTGATATGGTCGTAATAAGTTTTGTACGGTTGCCTTTTGCTAATCTGACCTAAATTTCTTTCAAGTGACGACCTATCCGTGCATGGACATTTCCAATAATACTTTTTACCGCCATCACTTAAAATAACCAGTTTAAACATTTTAACATGCAGCACAGTCAATAGAGTACACAAATGTCACCAAAAAATGTTGAAATACGAGTAATATGGATGAAATAATAATTTTTACTACGTCTGTAAATTGAACAAGCATTGGATAGCATGTATAATATCCGTTTAAAGTTATAATATTCAGAACGTTGGAAAACGTATGTTGCTTGTCATGGCAGATGGTGATTATGAAAGTAAGAAACAAATTAAATATTTTTTAAACTTTAGCATTTTTTCATCGGCTCTTTATGAGGCTGTACCAGCAGTCGTATTTGTGTTTTATCTGTATTCTATAAAAAAAAATTATCGCTGCGAAAGAGGTCAAACAGAAGTCAGAATCTCCGCTTCCAATTAAGAAAGTCAAGGGCTTATTTCCTGAAAAAAAAAATCCCGTTTAATAATTTTTAGGAATTGGGCGTAGAATTAAAAGTTAACGTGTAGCGTAATCCATAGTATTATATTATAATGGAAAGGATTTTCGCTGTAATTTGTGAGATTTAATTCCCTGGGAATAAAAAATAAAGTATGATTAATGAGGCAATGTAAGCTTAGAAGGCTCATTCCCTTTGCCAAAGCTGTTCCGTGAAAGCTTCTCATAATAAAAAACAGCAACGGTTTGATTTTCAGCTATTTTTGCACGTAATGTATGTATAAATCAGTAATAACGCCACCAGTGCGTTATATCTAATAAAATACTCAAAATATCTGTATGTACCCAAATAAAAAACTGTTCAAAATGTGTGAAATAACGACATATATAATTAAGAATGGTGTATTGCCAGAACCTTTATGGTACACTTAGCAATTTTATTTTTCACAGAGACAAATCGTTTTAAGCGCCCATGCATTGTTTCGTTAAACTATACTTCAGTATTTTGAAGAAATATGCCGCAAGTGTAGGGGAAGTGTATCGTTAACAGCGAAACACGGAGCAAACTTACGTAAATAGGATATAAATTTATAATCTGAGTCAACCATCAACTTTGCCCGGGCAAGACAAGTGTGTTCGTCGACACTTCAACGAGCTATTGATGATTCCTATGACAATTCGGGCATTCACATCACTTATAACTCAACTTAATCTTGTATCTAGAAGTATCTGCAACAGACAACGGCACTTCAAAGCAGACAATGAAACAAAAAATGAAGTATCCCCCCCCCCCCTTTTTCTCTGTAAAATCCTCTTATCATTTTATCACCAA
>NQII01002090.1:635889-649918 GCA_002778355.1 Clitarchus hookeri | reverse complement strand
GAAGAGAAGCGGTTGAACTCGAAATGCTTTTCTTCGTAGACGACGCTCCATCGAAGACAATATTTTTGCGTATATCGTTTACATTCAGTACAACAATTTCATACAAAAAACAGGAATTTTAATTAAAGCTTTTAATAATAGAATAGGGTGTAAGAATTTCAATTGACAAATTTTTGGAAAGTCCACCATGTTAACGAAATTATTCCGTATGTTTGCCGAATAAATAATGCCACCATAAATTAAACAGCAGTAAAATAACGAAAAAATTTGGTTAAGTTTTTTTGCCAGTACATTCCGTCATCTCACGTAATTTTTTTAACAGTATGGTGAACTGTCATGCTTCGCATTTGCATCATGCCTAAAATACCGAAAACTCAGTTCAGGTTCTACGACAGATTTGTATCAAATTCACAAGTGTACATGTTGGCAGTGTTGTTTTTTTGCTAACTAGTGGTTAACCGAGAACAAATAAAGCGTGAATCATCTTACATTTTCATTTGAAAACAGCAAAAATCCACAACTTACGCGGTGCCTGAATCGAGAACCTCAGTGGATGACGATTTCATCTGCATAACTCTCCTCCAGACAGTATATTTCATATTTCACATTTATACCGTCTCCAAAAATCCCTGAGTATAATACTGAAGAAAAATTAATAAATTATAAAACCAAGTACGCAGCAACACCAGATGTGTATAAAGGTAAAAATAGTAAAATATATTACTATTGTAATGAATACAACTTTAAAATTAATTCAAGCAATCAGGCTGCGGTACGTAAGTAGTTATAAATCACGCCCCAAATGTAAAATTGTCACCAACAAAACTAAACAGATTTATTTTGACGTATGAATTTGCTAACCTTTAAGAGATGGCGAAGAAAGCAGAAATTATTTTCAAGTGCACTGATACATTACCGATGCGGATCATGCTTAGTAACTGCTTGAGTTGGTTTCACTAACAAAATGTTCCAGTAACATGACAGGATGCACCGTGATATCTCCCTGCTGGAATATGATTTATCCACCCCGAAAAGATATTAAACAAAACGAATGGTTAACACATAGAGTGGTGACATACTGGGGTCAAATAGGGGTGGCGGTAAACCAATAAAACGGCAAATCACTGGGAAGTGACATCTTTTTCCACCGGCGATTCATCGAACGTTGTAGAACAGAGAATTCATACATGACAAAAGCCAGTTAGAGATATTTCGTTTCAGTTACATATTTTAATTACTATGTGTTGATAGTACACCTGTTTTTTTTTAAAGCACTACAGTTAATGCATTTAATATGTTTTATACTTATTATATTCATCCATATTTATTTTAATAATGTATTAAGAATAAAATGCACAAAAATCATGCAAATATGTTTTTATGGCTGAAATTATTCCTCATGTTTAATGTATAAAAGAAGCTCATTACAACTCAAACTGTAGTTGTAAAATACAAACTAACTCAAATAAATATTAACATTTCATGTATTAATTTACATATAATGGTTTTACGATGCCTTCTTTAGATAAGTTAACATATTAATATACCTATAAATATTTAAATTTTAATGTAACTTTAGTTTCCTCTCCTTTTCAAACGTTTGCTTCAAATAAACCACAAAGCATCGTGATTTTATAGTGAATGTTTCAATGAAAGCTGAAATCACTCTTAGGGTCATAATTATTTTTAATGTAAATGCATAAGCTGCCATATCGCTATTTAACATTTTAACCATCATATAATTTGTATAGATTAAGTCTGTGCGTGATAATTACAATTTTGCGATATCATTCGTAACGCCACTGCAAGTCGTATTTAATTGGAAGCTTCCAGTCGTGTGAACCGCTCATGATGTTTGCTTTCATGTTCATTATTTCTCTGATTTTACTGTACTAAGCGTATCTGCTCACGCGTTGCATATGTAAATGACATTTTCTCTTACAGCCGACTATAGAGGTGAAGATTTATAACACGTATTTTTGCAACCCCATTTCAGGCAAACTTATTTATCACCCGTATAGTTAATTACTTAATTAACTTCAGTTCTAAACGGCAATAAAGTGTATTATTTAGGTCTGCTGTTTATTGTTGTGTTAAACAGTCATTAATACGAATGATGTTGCAATTTTTAGTTTGTCTCGGTTGAAAGCTGCTTGTATATTTTGCCGTTTAAAATCCCACTGAGTGTTTCAAAATAGTAATTGCACTTCTGAATATTAACATGTCACATTTACACTATCAGATATCAGATATATTACTATGGGTTTCCTTAGCATGAAACCTCTCAGAACTTTGTTTGTAATTTTTACAATACATTGCCATGTATTCATAAAATTTACACACAACAAAAATACAGAATGTAATATTTATACCCCACTAACTAATCTGAATATTAAGTGCTTTTTTTTATGCATATAAATTAATACATAAAAATCCACGATTTCATTCTCTGTATATGTTTCAGAAAAGTATGTTCTTCATAACAAAGTCAAACTAAGAAAATAAATTTTGTCGTTTACACTTCCCATTCCTCTTAGGTATGGATATGAAAGAGCGTGAAACTTTCATTTAGAATTAGTATAACTAGATTACTTTCCTGCATGTGTGTATGTGTGTTTGCATTTATGTAGGCGTACAGTTGTCCACGCGCTTCCTCTATAAATGCTTTTGAAAATAAACTTTTTTTTTTTTCAAATCATGTGAAGTGTTTTTTTTTTTGTAAACGGCGAACTTCCAAATCTTTAGAGTGAGCTATATATCAGGAAATACAGAACCGTACTGCTCCAAACTTGGTATTTTGGCAGTAACTTATGTTGAATCAATGTTAATGAATAAACTCTTTCGCTCGCCATTTTAAATTCAACGTTAGCAAGAAATCTATCTAATGCAATCCCAAGAGCTTCTTAACTGAATATCACAAAATTTCGTGCACAAGTATTGTTATATGTTTATTTGATTTTGGTACAGTGGACTTATTTCCAGAATGGTGACCTATACTTTGTGCAATGTGATATACCATATCTCAAAAGCCACAATCTTGAGACGATGAAAATAAATATATAATTTTAAGTACGTATTGTAAACATCCCTCATCCACCATTTTAACTGATAGTGGCACATAAAAATATAAAGCCCACATTTTGAAATTTATTTAACTAATTTTCCCAAAATTTGGTACAATAAATGTTGTGGAAGATAACTTACACTTTAAGAAATTCCTTACGCTTCAGGAACTAAATTTTAAAATGGCGATCATCAAAAAGTTACGCAATAACTCTGGAACCGCAAGACAGTTTAAAATCAAATATTTATAATAACGATATGTAATAAGAGCATTAGATATAGTTATTAATCACCTCTTGCGAGTCTTCAAATGTGCTGTTTCATTAAATGATGGCATACTTATTATCTGACAAAAACTACTGAACCGTTTCCGTCCAAATTCGGTATTCGAGAAGGTTGATGGACCACAACATAAGTTTTAGTTATTGAGGGAGAAGATGGCAGTCCCTTAAAATTTTACTGTCTGACTCATTGCATATCGCAACAATTTAAATGATGTAAAGTTTTTTGGGGGTAATATACATTGCAAGAGCTTGGAGTTTTAGAACATTTCCTTTTTAAAAACAAAATATTTGTAAAAAAATCTATTTAATGTCTATGCATGTCTCCAATTACCAATTCCTTTAGAAATTTAGAAAACATTTTATATAGAAGTGTCTATCAAAATCTTAGAGATTTCTTTAGTTTCGTTCAAAGATGGTTGACAAACAGTAGAGTTTTAATCAGGTTACAGGAAATTTTAGTCCAAATTTTTAAAATAGGTCTCTGTACAAAACAAAATGATAATTTTTTTTGTCTGTGGCATTTTCTGGCAATATGCTTTGATTATTATAATTATAAAACAATGTGGGGAAACATTTTTCAGTTAAGCTGATTTTTTAACACAAATCTTTATAGGCTTAGCCACTGGTAAAATATACATTGTCGGGGAAGAAGACGTTAATTATACCACTGATTTCTTGGGTTTGTAATTACGTCTTTTAATTCTAAACCCATTCATATCTGATTTAATGTGTTTTTAGGTGTGGCAAATGAGACATTTTATGATGCGTGCTTTACTTTAAGCAGATACAACATTCGTTTCGTTATAATAACACATAATCTGTACTTTTTGTATTCGGCTGTTGAGGTAATAAATATCAAAAATCTAGAACAGTAATACGGTTTATGAATCAGACATCCACGGGGAAGATAACTAGGCATTAATTCTCGAGCTGTACAGTACCAGCCAAAAATAATCTTCCTGTGCGTCAGTATACAATTGTGTACATTGTGCTAAATGTGTTACGAAAATTGTTTCCTCCCGTCTTATAACATTTTCGAATTTTGTAATTGTTTGTTTATTTTAAAGTGTTCGAAATCACACGTCGTGCATGTGCATGAGTGTGTGCGTGACGGGAGAGGGAGTCCCAACCCAACCCTTTACTGAAGGGGCTCGCCAATTCAGTCTAAACTTAGTACCCGTATGCTTCATTAATAAGCGCCACGTCTATACACTTGCACTAAAAATGTCTTCATTACTTCTGTTTAGCTTACTTTCCTTGAAAAAATTGCTTATATGATTACCATTCCATTTACATGTATTTTAGTAGGGGCAGGGGTTGTACCAAAAAAAAAATACCTTTTTAACTCCTGCATCGTCTCCCCGCAAACTCTAAGCAATTATAGTTATTATAAGTATGCCCAACTTGCCTGCCTAATTTGTTTTACAAGTATACTAACGAACACGCTCATATTTTAATAATTATATACGGATCCGGGTTTTCTTTCCAAAACTGCTGCTTTTCTTTACTTAAAACAATATACCTTACGTAGATACCTATTGAATCTTATCTTCCGTCTTGGGTGACAGTGCTATCTGAAAAAAAACTAATTTTTATATTATTGCTTAGGACCTACGTACCGATTCCCTCAAAATGTGAGCAATTTAGAGATTTTTTTAGTTTATTGTGTACAGTTTAATTTAACTCAACAAGTATGCCAGTTTTATTGCAAAGAGCACGTAACACACGCCAATTAATTGTTTTTACACAATTATAGGGTAAATATGTATATAAAACCGTTTAACTGTATCCAACACAATTTTTCGTTTAANGACTCCCCGCAAACTCTAAGCAATTATAGTTATTATAAGTATGCCCAACTTGCCTGCCTAATTTGTTTTACAAGTATACTAACGAACACGCTCATATTTTAATAATTATATACGGATCCGGGTTTTCTTTCCAAAACTGCTGTTTTTCTTTACTTAAAACAATATACCTTACGTAGATACCTATTGAATCTTATCTTCCGTCTTGGGTGACAGTGCTATCTGAAAAAAAACTAATTTTTATATTATTGCTTAGGACCTACGTACCGATTCCCTCAAAATGTGAGCAATTTAGAGATTTTTTTAGTTTATTGTGTACAGTTTAATTTAACTCAACAAGTATGCCAGTTTTATTGCAAAGAGCACGTAACACACGCCAATTAATTGTTTTTACACAATTATAGGGTAAATATGTATATAAAACCGTTTAACTGTATCCAACACAATTTTTCGTTTAAATATTTAACTAAATTACTAGCAAGTTATTCAATATTGCGGTTATCAAATAAGAGATAAAAAATTATTTTCAAAAATTATAGATTATAACAATTATTAAAAAATATGGAAAAAAAAATAGCATACTTCATCCAACACTCGAAAATAAGTAATTTTTTGACGACTCAATATATAATAAAACTGGTTTTGGTGTTATTAAAATATTGGTTTTTATCGTTTTTAAATGTATTCCTTAAAGCCAAATTGAAACTTTTGAAAACAGTAAATAAAGTACTGAAATATTACATCCATTAAAAATATTCATGAATTTAAATATTAAAGCATTTAAGACATTTAAACAAATACAAGCATGTTGCTCTTAATAAAGTAATGTCTTTACTAAATGAATTCTTTACAATCTTCAACACATGGAATATTAGTTTTAAACAAATAAAATTGTATGAATTAATTCGATTTAAATGGAAGTTTTGAATCAGTTGTTTTTATATTTTATAAGTTTTTAAAGTTTGTGTATTTCGTCTTTAAATGTTCAATTTTGATTGCAGTGTCTGCTTAAAAAATATGTTTTTAATGTTGGAAAAACGTTTCAGAGATTAAAAGGGCATATTTTTAAAACTGATATTATGTTGAGCAGTATCTGGCTAACGAAAAAACCTTTAGGATCATTATTCTCTTTAAGGCACTCCTAGCTCAGGGTATATAGATGAATTCTTTATACGTGGGGTTTAGAACTTACTGAATAAAGTGAAAGCAACTGGCAGAATTGAATAGTTTGTTATTCATCCTTCCCTACCCTTTTGCGATCTCAGAGTGGTTACTACAAGCTTATAATCACCTCGTGCGAACAATGAAAAAAAGCTATAAATTGGTCCATCCTACTGGGTATTCCACCTTTCAGTTAGGTTTACAACGTGAATATGACTTAAAAATACGNGCTATAAATTGGTCCATCCTACTGGGTATTCCACCTTTCAGTTAGGTTTACAACGTGAATATGACTTAAAAATACGAGAGATTATAGCCACAAATGAACATTATGTAACAACCTCTCATGTATATGCAACACCGCAAACGGTGGTGTGCAGCGGGAAGTTTCTTCGCAGACTCGCAGGCTGAAGAGGGCATTTGCTTACTTGATTGCGAAGTTGGCGCAAACCTAGTTTGTCGGGATGCTTGGCGGGAGGCTACACATTCCATAAATATTCATCGCACCGGTTCGTAACGAGCAGAATGAAGATTCACGGTGTCGGGCAGAATAACTACGACCGGAATGCAATGTGTTATGGCACTCCTGTAATTGTATTAAACGGCTTCCATCAGAAAATCTTGGTCACTTTAGAATTGCATATATCCCGATGCTTTTAGAACGTAAAATAACTGCTTCATTCATTAATAAGGAAACATGAAACCACGGTTAAAGCCTTGTACTCAAGCAAGTAATAAATATTTAATATTGTCGCTAAATTATTTAAACCGGAATTACGCGCATCGGCGAAAAAGGTCGTCTGAAAATAAATTATACGTAATACTTCTATAGTGGATATAAACATGTTATTTATAAATATAAAATTATTATGATCCACATGGCGGCGTAAAGTTCATAAATTTAACTCCTGCTAAAACGTAGAAACAACATATCAGCATCAACTTGAAATACCCGTTCATAATAATTCTCAAAGTAAAAGGAGTTCAGTTGTGAGATTTCAATGCCGTTAAACAACGAGATGTTTATCGCCTCTGGAGGTGAGTGAGGTGAAATTAAAATAAAGCAGCGACAGAACGTCAAGGCCAGAAATGAAGTATCCTCCTAAAATATCTCACCAGCTGGTGGAAACTTCTGCTACGTTAACTAGATGTGAAAGGAAAAAAAACGTTCGCGATCCCACATGAAATCTAACCCGGGTCCTTATGAAAGAACATTTTTTATTTGGAATAGCATGCCATGAAAATTCACATTTGTGACGTACCCCTGCCATGTATAATCAGTGTGAGGGGCAGCACTTTGAACATTTCTGGAAAGACAAACTTCGGGCAGTCTCGATGGTCAATTTTTGTGAAGCGATTGTGACTTTTCCTTTTCACCCCCTCCCAACAGCCTTCCCAAATGCGGAATATTCTGTGGACTCTTAGTTGGGTGGGGAGGTGAAGGAACGTTTGCTGACGTCGTTGATGAGAAGGCGAAACAAAATCTCACGGCCTATGGTATTGAATTTTGACAAGTAAGCATAAATCACGTCAAATCACGCGGTATTTCCTTTAGAAATTCAACTGGTAATGGTTTTATTACAAAGTAAAGCATGCTAGCCGCCTTATACGCCCAGGAGGTTTTGGAAATACGCTGTTTAACCTGAGAAAAGACCGTTGCTAGATGCGCCACATGACATGTTTCCAATCGAACGCATTTATAACCAGACGCGTGGTACTCGGTGTTACTGCACTCTAATGTGTCGTAGACCGAACCTGTGATAATGCGCGCAGGCATCAATCCATTTGCACCGAGCCTATGTTCAAGTGGCTTGAAGACCACAGTAATTATTGAATTTCGTAGCCTTTCTCTGCACATTCGTGTCATGTAAAACCCTCGTTTCGACTTTCGGTGTCACAAGGAGAATCCTCATGTAGGCACTTGGACGTATGCAAAAGGAGACTCGCATATAATTAACACTTCTGAAAAAAAAAATCTACTTAGAATATACTTTTCTGCAATTCTGTATCCTCCTGCTTTATTTAGAATTAACCAAACCAAGCTACGCCCACAAGTGAAACTTTAAATTTAGGAGCGCAGTGGCATAGTTACCATCTACTTTGTTTCCTACAATTATGTACATAAAACAGATGTTTAATTTCACAAATATAGTGTACAAATTAAAAATAATGGAATGGTACTAATGTCATACATTAGTTACAAATATACCGGCAGCACACCGTTCTCTGTAGACGGTAAAAGGCACAGGGACTTTTTCCACATTTATCTCGAAAGTGCTTGATTAACTGGGTAACTGGTATACGTATGAAAATAAACCGCAGGCTCTTGCAACCATGGTCTTCTACAGGGATTTCGGATTCTGGATTTGAGCCGCATCCAGGATTGCTTGTCCAGCGTTTCGACTGTAGTTACATCTGAACCTCTTCAGGGAAACAATGCCTGGCCGACTACGGAGAGCCGCCGCCGGTCTCTCATATGGCCCCGGAGGGAGTNGAACCTCTTCAGGGAAACAATGCCTGGCCGACTACGGAGAGCCGCCGCCGGTCTCTCATATGGCCCCGGAGGGAGTACTGTCACGAGACCGGTCTCTAATATGGCCCCGGAGGGAGTGCTGTCACGAGACANCTGGCCGACTACGGAGAGCCGCCGCCGGTCTCTCATATGGCCCCGGAGGGAGTACTGTCACGAGACCGGTCTCTAATATGGCCCCGGAGGGAGTGCTGTCACGAGACAGGTCTCTCATATGGCCCCGGAGGGAGTGCTGTCACGAGACCGGTCTATCATATGGCCCCGTACGGAGTGCTGTCACGAGACCGGTCTCTCATATGGCTCCGGAGGGAGTAATATCACGAAACCGGTCTCTAATATGGCCCCGGAGGGAGTACAGTCACGAGACCGGTCTCTAATATGGCCCCGGAGGGAGTACTGTCACGAGACCGGTCTCTCATATGGCCCCGTAGGGAGTACTGTCACGAGACCGGTCTCTCATATGGCCCCGGAGGGAGTACTGTCACGAGACCGGTCTCTCATATGGCCCCGGAGGGAGTACTGTCACGAGACCGGTCTCTCATATGGCCCCGGAGGGAGTACTGTCACGAGACCGGTCTCTAATATGGCCCCGGAGGGAGTACTGTCACGAGACCGGTCTCTCATATGGCCCCGGAGGGAGTACTGTCACGAGACCGGTCTCTCATATGGCCCCGGAGGGAGTACTGTCACGAGACCGGTCTCTCGTATGGCTCTGGAGGGAGTACTGTCACGAGACCGGGAATCAAGACTCCTACAACTCGTTTGTGTGGGTTTGCAAATCAAATTTGCAGCCCGACAGACTCGGGGTGAAGTCACTGAGCCTGCCACTGTGTTTCTTTTTGAGCTGGGCTCCGTGCCAATATTTAACGCTGTTGACACTTTCGACACTGGGCGGAAATCACGAACTGTAATCGTTTCTTCCGGCAAGCTCAACGAAAAATGTATGTGTGTACCGGTAACATTTGTTTGGTTTTTAGTACTTCGTTCATGTCGATTATTTATTTTCCTTGTCCGCTCAGAACTCACCAGATGTACGTGGGAATGTCTGTTAATGGACCACCGTGTTGGAGGGCGAGGCCAATTTCAGGCGCGCCAATAAAACTAGTCGCTTTTGCGGCTAGTGTTTATAAGATGATCATGCCCAGAAACGTATTTTACATTTGAGCAGTTTTATTCTGCCAAACGCTATCTTTTGAAGGACAAGTGTTTCGTTTTCTGCCCCTTTCTTGCCACACTAAAGAAATAAACGTTTTAGAAAGGTGTATGAGACTTTAAAACTGATGCAGTATTAACAAACATTTACCCGTGTGTAGGGCATCTGTTTTTTACGAGAAAATATTTCAGGACTAATTGTACTCCAAATCACTGGAGCTCAGATCCACTGACGTAATTGAATGGTTTTAACTGTTACGCATTGCAGGTGACTGCCCGCGAACCACGGACACTCAGTGCCGGAGTTACTTAATTCTGATTGGCCCAGTCAGGTAAGGAACTGTATCCCGAGAAAGGCACGTGGCCAATAACCAAAAGGAAAACTTCACGTATGCCATAGGACATTGGAGTCTAAGCTGCGCGTGAATATTTTCGCGACAAACACGTGGCTCTACCCGTATGACATGTGGGCATCGTTTTGAAAGTGTTAACCACTGTTCATAACTTAACACTTTACGGGTAAATGTATGCTGAGGACAGATAGAGAATCGGACCATTTATGTTTTGATCCTTGGAAAAGGAGGACCCACAGTTTCTGATTGGCTGGGCCCTCCAGCCATTCTCAAAATAGCTTCTTCCTGATTGTCTGAGGTGGCTGGTTAATTCTTGTGAGTTTCTTGTCACTGGTCCGATTGTCTGAACCCTCTGACCAATCGCACAGCTTGTATTCCTTTTGATTCGCTGAGTTGGTTGGCCAATCCTGGCAAGTCACCAACGTGCGTTGTGAGGTTTTCGCGTTGCTTCGTTTCCTTCTTCTGTCCGTCACTCGCCCACTGCTCCACGTTTACTTGATCGTACGTCAATCATTCTCAGTGCTGACCGGGATTGACAGGTCCCTTGGCTAGGGCAACCTACTCCGCTTGGAGCAATCGTCTGTCTTATCAGCTCTTTCAAATCACTTTCCAAACTAAGCTCCGCTTAGGTGCTATATTCTGTATAATTTATATCCTTCCGCTACGAGTAAAATTACCATCGTTATGGATCCGATAACTATTCATGTAATTATCAAGTACGAATAAAAATTCTCAGGGACAACGGTCAATTTTTATTATTGCGTGCTTAAATTAAAAAAATCACTTTAACTATTGCAATTTGTATAAATTAAATATTGCAATTTCAATAGGATCTTGAGGTATTTTAGTAATGTTTCTACGTCTTTGCATACTTTCTGCGAACGTGCCGTTAAAATATATGTAGTTATGGGTACGGGTATTTTGTAAGGTTGATTTATACAGTGCTCAATAAACGAAAACGATGAATGCCAAAGGCTTTCGATTAAATAGTGACCAAAATGGAACACCCATCATATATCGCGCTAAACTTCTTTCTTCAGCACGAGAGTGAACATATATGGTGAACAAAAAAAGCTAACGCGAACTACCGCATTATCTAAAATGCAAGAAAATTGTGTGAATTTTACACACATTGCAATTCAACGTGTTTACTATCATCTAGGGAACCGGCATTCGTAAAATTGGGTAACATTTTCGTCTTTAAAATTCAAGTTCAGAAACCTCTTCGCTCCTAACTAGATATACTTGCAAGCAATAGGCACAAAAATTCTAACACATTATCAGAATATTTACCAAAAGTAATGCAAGTTATTGTGACAAATAAAAAGCATCGTCGATTTATTAATTTCGTCTAAAATTTAAGTAAATAAAGAAAAACATAACTTTTATTTTGTAAAACCAATGTTAAAATGTTAAAATTTAATTTTGCTTACTTTTGAATTTTACAACAAAGATACTGAAAATACAGTTGTCCCCTCTATAGCAGTAGGCAGTATACAAGTTACTATCGATAGCCGAATAGATGGCTTTGCTAAGAGTTAGAGAGTACAATATAGATTCACTTTCTTACTCGGCACTACTTGAATACAAAATTATTCTGGACATATTACATGGTCACTTCTACCAGAATGTCAGCCTCAGTATAATAAGATAAATATTACATTCTTGAATCAGCTACTCTTCCATTAGGACTCATCAATAGCGGATTCTGTCCGGCAATTGAAAAGCTTGGCGTATACTCGCGCTGTTGTGGGTTTTGCGAGCGCATATATTGTCGAGTTGATTCTAGGGAGGAAGCATGAGTTTGTTACGAATTGTTGTCGTGCAGGAGCCATGTTTTAATGCAGGTCCTCATAAATGAGGAATACATAAACGTAAAATATTCCCGCCAGACTTTTGTTATATATGTTCAACGTAAAACATCAATTTAACCGTACATACTTTGTGTCGTTTTGGTTGTAATATGCCAGTTAAAAACCCTAGAGCACGTATAATTCCTTCCGGTTAATGAGATTGTATTAGGCATGTACCGTGTTCACCCTAAGCCTCCGTGTTGCTTAATAACCTTTGAAGAAGGAATGTAGGTTACCAGACTATGTGGAGCATCCCCTGAATCCGCACCACCCCGGCTTGGCACTTCGAGTTCCAGAGCGCATTATTAAATTTTCTTACGTACAGGGGCGTCTGGCTCTCAAACAATTCCTTCTCATCTTCCTTAATACTTAAGTCCTATATCTCACGCTGCAACCGTACGGAATTATCGCCTTACAGTCCACAATAATAAAAATACACGAAATCTACTAGTCCCACCTCGCGGTTCAACAATCTGCATTATTTAAAAAAAAAATTATGATAGCTATTTATTAACTAGCTTAAAAAACTCGTTTTACACTTTTAAAATACTGAATCATGAATTATAAATGCTAATTGTAAAAGAAAAAAGTCACGGCACACAGTAAAAATAAAAAAAAATACGTCGATTAGATTGTTTAAACAATTTATACATATTAACATGTCTAAACAGTTTTTCGTAATTATTAAACATTTTCATGAATTACAAAACGTATGACCATCTTCTCGTTACTGACATGGAAGTTAGTAGAACCTGGGAGACTAAGCGTACTACTAGCAGGATATTGTACACTATCATTAAGAGAGCTCTGCAATATTTGCAAAAAAAATATGCTTAAGCTTTAACTGTTATTGTGTGTACAATTCTAGCAATTAGTGCAGATCTGGAGTCGTACATATGCTCCGGCTTATTTTTTTCGTGATGAACCTACAACTGTTTGTTATTATCCTTTTAACTGTGAAATTCTGAATGTTATTAAGATGTTGGCAAAGCATAAGTTTATAAAACTATTTAATTTTCGTTGCATTTGTCCCAAATATTTTGCCTTCATATATTTAGATTAAATCCTACATTAATTTTTCTAAGTGCTTTTTTTTCGTATTACGACTTGCATCCGTAAAACAAGATTTTATTATAAACTCAGAAGTAACTGACGTAAGACAGAAACATCGAAAAACAAAATTTTTCTGTGGTCGAAGGAGCTCGGACATACACGATTGTGAGTCTGAACCCCAGATAAGCTTTGCGTGTTTCAAATGGGTTCGATTTTAAACTTGATTATTTTATCATACAAGCTGCCGCCAGAGTAGCCTAGCGACCCCGAAGCCTCGGTGTTAAAATGAATCATTAATAGAAACTCGGCCTTCAAAGTAAACAGGAGTAGAAAAATTAAAGGCTTGTGGTGATATGCAATGCAAAGGCGGACGCCGTTTCTGTTCGAATGGCGGTGCGGAGAAAGACGAACGTGGACCAAGGGAAAGTTGACTGGCTCTGTTTACGTACGGATCCACACGGAGAGAAGGGTTTGGTTTCTGATGCACTGCAAATTTATTTAAAGAGTATTTGTTTGTACTGCATAATATTTTGTTCACTGAACTGAACTGCTCTTACTACTAACATCTCCATCATTCGTTCGTTCCCTTGAACAGAATAAAGCATTTAAAAATAATTTGTTGAGCCAAACATTTATTTGGTCGTTCTGACGCCATCTGCACGAAAACAAAAGAACACTGTTTCAATGGTCGACTGTGTGAGCTCTCGGGCAAGGAGGTCTGCCCCAGCCGCCACTCGAGAGCCAAGCCTAGTGGGCGCACGCACTGGTTCAG
>NQII01002090.1:603800-635881 GCA_002778355.1 Clitarchus hookeri | reverse complement strand
GGGGGGGGGGGCATAACCATAATCAATCAATCAATAATTGTATATATCACACTGTACATATCGGGTAGAATTAATTACAAAATATATTTAACATAATAAATAATATATAAAAAAATTAAATAAAATTAAATAGTATAAAAAATTAATTACATTATTATTAATTTATAAAAAAAATATATATACAAAAAAACAGTATACAACAAACTTTATAAATTATATACGCACCATGTACCCCAAATGACGCACCGACTTGATAGTGTTTTTCATGTTGGGAAGAAGAGAACTTTGACCTCGANTGATACTGGAGTCCGTATAGATTCAGGTGCCATGGGCCCCTCCACCTCTAATTTATTAACAAGCGTTTTCTTAATTCCAATGTCACAAACAAGGGAAAACTAATCGTAGCCCTTGGGCTGCCCCGGGAGACTAGGGACTCGCCGTCATATTAAATGCGAAATTAATTAGCACACTTGTATACAACATATCAACATGTTAGACAGACATCACGACTCTCACATTCCCTCCAGCCGGGTGGCTGGAGGGAAGCTTCACTCCCCCTGCCGAAAACCACGAATACGTAACTTTACNGTTTTCTTAATTCCAATGTCACAAACAAGGGAAAACTAATCGTAGCCCTTGGGCTGCCCCGGGAGACTAGGGACTCACCGTCATATTAAATGCGAAATTAATTAGCACACTTGTATACAACATATCAACATGTCAGACAGACATCACGACACTCACATTCACTCCAGCCGGGTGGCTGGAGGGAAGCTTCACTCCCCCCGCCGAAACCCACGAATACGTAACTTTACTCATAATAGACAGCACAAAATAACAGCCTTAATACGCGTCCGGTGCCCAACAAACCACAGCTACACGGTGCCCCGCCGCCGACCTAATTATTTTAGTATGTGTCGGGGTGCATTCGTTTTACAAACACCCTGTGAGTTATGGGAGTCAAGGCTCCCGGTCTCACGACACCAAGGCCATTCTGTGGCATATGAGGGTTCGGCGGCGGCATCTACATGTAATTAGCACACACAACCATTTTAAAAGTACGTTCAAGTAATCGGTTAGGCTGCCGTTAACATTGTTAATATCATANTAATTAGCACACACAACCATTTTAAAAGTACGTTCAAGTAATCGGTTAGGCTGCCGTTAACATTGTTAATATCATAGTAGAGTCAAATGAATATTTCGTTTGGAGTGAATTCGTATTTTGTTAGCTGGAACAATCTGACATGTATACTAGATAATACAGAATTTTTGACAGCAACAAAATCTGTTTNTAATTAGCACACACAACCATTTTAAAAGTACGTTCAAGTAATCGGTTAGGCTGCCGTTAACATTGTTAATATCATAATAGAGTCAAATGAATATTTCGTTTGGAGTGAATGCGTATTTTGTTAGCTGGAACAATCTGACATGTATACTAGATAATACAGAATTTTTGACAGCAACAAAATCTGTTTGGCCCAGTAATGGCATTTATTTGATTTCCTGTAGGGTAACTGGGCTATTTTATTGTCTTCGGTCGAATTTACAGCCCAATACTTCGTTTACAATTTCTGTCACAATTAGGATAATAATGGTGTTTGTTAGTGTATTTACTGATGTATAAAAATTACACAAACAGTTTCTAACAGAAAACAAAAAATTTAGTTATAAAACTCGCAAGTATTTTATGTAAATATAATACATAACGTACTAAATGATAAAAGAAATATACGCCTTTGTAAACTATCACTGTGGCCGGGGTTGCTAAGATGTAGCATTTATACGCAAGTATGCGGTTTCAAGTCTCGGTCCTACTTTAGTTTTTTTAACAGTAACCGAAACCTAAATATACGTAAAACTATATAAATCTTTTGTTGCGTCAACCAGATCTTACATCTTTGGGGCAACCGAANCGCCTTTGGGACAACCGAATAAGAACAAAGAAATTTCAACAACAAAAATATTTGATTGACCTAATACAAACAATTCGTTTGGCTGTGAGAAATTAATGCTGTTGTATTAAAAAAAATTTTCCTTGGTGCAAGATCAGACTTTGCAGTGATTCTTGGCGTATTTAAATAAGGCAATGACAGGCAAGTATGTATAGTTCAGTCTTCAATGAAGATGTCCATTGTTCAGGTTCCGGCAACATGATATGACGCGGCATCATCTACACAGTTCTGTGTGTATTATCACATAGTAGATAAGCACGCCTAAGCAGGCAGGGAATGGCGTAGTGGTTCCATTGGTGTGCGCCTGCCCATTCCTTGATCGGCTGCGGGAGGCTCAGGGAACGCGCCTCGTGTTTGATTGGCCACTGCGCAATGCGATGTTTTCCCTACTGGCTGGGCTGCCGGCTGGCGAGTAGGCTACCCGCCTTCCGATTGGCGAGCGGCGTTCTGGCCACTGATGCCATTTTTTCGGTGGCGCGTGCGGCTGAAGTTCACGGGAAAAGCAGCTGCTTCGCCTCTGTGCTCTTGAGTATAGGCCGTTCACGGCTATTTGAGCAATTTCCGAAATCAAGCTTTGGAAAATATCACTGCCCTTCCCTGCATATATTTCAACGGGTACACCAACTGACATGCGTCCAGTAAAGTTCGTAACGACGGAGAAAAATTAGTTCCACGTCTTAGCGTTGAATTTTACTGGTTTGGTTAAAAATTGTGAACACGGAATTAATGTATCTTGATTTCTGTCTTTGTAATGCTTTTAGTGTAAGAATTATCAAATTTGTAAAATATTTACTTTTTAAATAATTTTGCAGTTTCACGTGACTGGCGCATGAATAAAGTGATCAGGTCAATGGCAATATTAATTAGACATATAGTGGAAGAATACACATTGCGCGTATAAGTAAATTTTAAGCAGGGCTTCTAAAAGTGCTCATTTTGCCATGGACAGCTCTTAATCTGTGGTAATAGTCGGCGCACGAGAGATGGGACATAGCATCTCCGAGGTAGAGATAACATTTGGATGTTCGCGTACGACCATTTCACGAGTGTACCGTGAATATCGGGGACCCGGTAAAACATCACATCTTCGACATCGCTGCGGCCAGAAAAAGATCGCGAAAGAACGGGACAAACGACGACTGACGAGAATCATTAAACGTGACAGACGTGTAACACTTTCTCAAATTGGCGCAGATTGGATTTGTGGACTGTCCTTCAGGATTCATGGTGTGAATTGCCTCCTGCATACCTTCAGACATTAGTCGAGTCCATTCCACGTCGTCTTGCGGCACTTCTGCGAGCTAGGAGGGGGGGGGACTACACGATATTAGGCAGATGTACCAGTTTTTTTGGCTCTTCAGTTTATAGTGCCACCACAAACCATTCAAGGAGCTTCGGGTGGCTTTGATGTAAGAAAGAAACTTCGTGCTCCCAATATGATTGTCCATATCGGAGCCTTTCACTGCACGCGTCGATGTCAAAGGTGGCCACACGACATATTAACTCTCAACTACATTACCCCGCTTCGGTGATGTTACGTGTCTTGTCAGACCTCATGTAGCCTGTTGTTGCCTGGCGGACGTGGTGTAACTAAACTGGCACCACCTGTTGTTGCTCAGGTATGTGTAAATGCTTTAAATTACATTATCCTTGATGTTTGCACATAAGCATAGCTTCCAATATAAAATGTAATCTATCAAAAAAACGTAGGTTTTGAAGGACAGCATCGTAGCATTAAAAAAACAGTTATTTAACTCTGCTGCTAAACATCAACGAGAAAATTTAATTTGTGAAATTTTTGTGAATATTTATGTTCAATCTACTGTGTAATAAATGTTTACTATTAAATTCNAATCTACTGTGTAATAAATGTTTACTATTAAATTCGTCCAAAATGTCTTGCCGTCAGACATAACAAGTAGGTTTGTAATGCATCTGATTATAAACTTTTTTCTGATATTTCANACAGTTATTTAACTCTGCTGCTAAACATCAACGAGAAAATTTAATTTGTGAAATTTTTGTGAATATTTATGTTCAATCTACTGTGTAATAAATGTTTACTATTAAATTCGGCCAAAATGTCTTGCCGTCAGACATAACAAGTAGGTTTGTAATGCATCTGATTATAAACTTTTTTCTGATATTTCANTCCAAAATGTCTTGCCGTCAGACATAACAAGTAGGTTTGTAATGCATCTGATTATAAACTTTTTTCTGATATTTCAGTAATTAATTAAGCTGGAGAAAATCCCAAGAATATAAAACTTTCAAAGAAATACCAAATACCATGTACGTTGTCGAAAGGAAGATTGTCTTTACCCACAGTAGAGAGTTTGGTGTATTAATATTTCATACAGTTAGCGGAAAGAGAAATAAGCATGCCAAAACTAGAATAAATCCGAAATACTATACACTATTATGCTGTTTGACATTTACTTTTCCCGCGCTAACTTTATAAATATACTACACGCGTTTTACTGAAATAATCAAAAGATCGTCATACAAAAATAGTGCAGTATAAATCNAACTTTATAAATATACTACACGCGTTTTACTGAAATAATCAAAAGATCGTCATACAAAAATAGTGCAGTATAAATCGAAGTTGTATTCGAGTCATGCTTGCGCTGGAGATATTGACTTAAAATAACTTAGTTCTAAATAACTCGGTAAAAAATGCTTTCATACAAACAACTACTTGAATGAACTTGTAGTTATAATATCGATTAATTTTTTCATCACGAATAAACTTTATTCACAGCGATGAGGCAAGTACTGTAAATACACTCAATGCCAAAAAAAAAAAACTTGCACTCCAAGAAGTAACTGTTAGATTCAAACAAAGTGGGATATAAAAAAATGCTCTTGGCACCTATTAGCATTGCCAATTGCCATATCCCTAGATACATGTGTAGATAAGGTCGGGCATGGAATCAAACAAACTCCATGCGTTATTGCAATGCTCGCCTTCCATGGTGGTTACCGATATCAAAAGAAAGGAAGAATTAGTCGTTTAAGGCAACAGCACGTCGCCAGTCCGTATCAATTCAAGTTGCCCTCTGCTGGCATCACTGTAAACTAAGACGAAGGTACTGACNTCACTGTAAACCAAGACGAAGATACTGAGGTGTTAATGGTGGAACACGTAAAGATCGTCGGGATCATAGATCTGCTTGTACTAGGTGTATGTAATTGTTTTTTTTTTTTGGTAGAGAAATGATTTTCTATTGAAGCTGCCGCATGTTGCTGGACGGTAGACAATGGAGGCAGTAGCTCTATTTCTGCCTGTTTTTTTTCAAAACTTTTCTTTCTCTTGATAGTCAAACGGAGTCGTCCACAGCTGTTATGCTATGAACGATTTCTTAAGTGCCCATTACGCCCAGTACAATCTGACTGCCAAGGCAGGAGGAACGATAAAATGGGGAACTCGCCATACCATTCATTCTGCAACTCACAGCCGAATTATCAAACCTCTCTCGAACACCGTCAGTTGTTTGCACTGCTGTCTAGTGTTCCTCTTTGTCATGCTTATCGCTCAATCACGCCTGGTGAGTATTACACTTAACATGCACTACAGTAGGAACGGTTTGTATAAGCTAAGACAAGAGCGAAGGCAAACGCTTCGTAAGACGAATATCACAGAAATATTATATGAAAGTTTAATTTTATTACGGTTCATGAATAGGTGCCCCCCTCCCCCCTTCTACGCCCTCATTTAATGGATGTATTTCACAAGGAGTGCGAATTGTTATGTTAATGAGTGTATATTACGTACTGTACACTTGGAAAGCTTAGTTCGACAGGTTATTTAACTGTCACGTGTTAAGTTTGGTTTTTACGTCACAGTCAAAACGCAAGGAGTGAGTATATAAAAAAATTTTATAACATTGTGAAAATTTAAAATTTAAATTTCTTATTGAAATTGACATCAATTTACACATTTTTATAATTTAAAGAATTGTTTATGGTAATTATAACTATTAGTAATTTTCAAGAACATTAACTAATTTTATAAATTAAGAAGATATGAATTTAAGAATTCCTTAAATCATGTTTTTTTTTATCTCTTGAATGAGAGCTTTTTAAGAGTTTAATATATTTTGCTTTCCGATTTTCGATTTATTTATGGTTTTGTTTTAAACATGAAAACATATTTGAAAACTTATNTTTTTTTTCAAAACTTTTCTTTCTCTTGATAGTCAAACGGAGTCGTCCACAGCTGTTATGCTATGAACGATTTCTTAAGTGCCCATTACGCCCAGTACAATCTGACTGCCAAGGCAGGAGGAACGATAAAATGGGGAACTCGCCATACCATTCATTCTGCAACTCACAGCCGAATTATCAAACCTCTCTCGAACACCGTCAGTTGTTTGCACTGCTGTCTAGTGTTCCTCTTTGTCATGCTTATCGCTCAATCACGCCTGGTGAGTATTACACTTAACATGCACTACAGTAGGAACGGTTTGTATAAGCTAAGACAAGAGCGAAGGCAAACGCTTCGTAAGACGAATATCACAGAAATATTATATGAAAGTTTAATTTTATTACGGTTCATGAATAGGTGCCCCCCTCCCCCCTTCTACNGAATATCACAGAAATATTATATGAAAGTTTAATTTTATTACGGTTCATGAATAGGTGCCCCCCTCCCCCCTTCTACACCCTCATTTAATGGATGTATTTCACAAGGAGTGTGAATTGTTATGTTAATGAGTGTATATTACGTACTGTACACTTTGAAAGCTTAGTTCGACAGGTTATTTAACTGTCACGTGTTAAGTTTAGTTTTTACTTCACAGTCAAAACGCAAGGAGTGAGAATATAAAAAATTTTTATAACATCGTGAAAATTTAAAATTTAAATTTCTTATTGAAATTGACATCAATTTACACATTTTTATAATTTAAAGAATTGTTTATGGTAATTATGACTATTAGTAATTTTCAAGAACATTAACTAATTTTATAAATTAAGAAGATATGAATTTAAGAATTCCTTAAATCATCTGTATTTTTTTTTATCTCTTGAATGAGAGCTTTTTGAGAGTCTAATATATTTTGCTTTCCGATTTTCGATTTATTTATGGTTTTGTTTTAAACATGAAAACATATTTGAAAACTTATNTTAATATATTTTGCTTTCCGATTTTCGATTTATTTATGGTTTTGTTTTAAACATGAAAACATATTTGAAAACTTATAATCTACAAGACTTAGACTTATTCCATACTTCACATAATATCACAACAAGCCATAATTTACGCTTTATATATTTATCATAGTACTATGAGTCTTTTCACATGCTGGAACAAAAAATAATTCCAGTGTACATACAATAACTAATTGTAGTTTACGGCCGTTTCGATTGTAATAAATGGCTATTATACTTTTCGGAAGGTACGTTAAATTTGAGAAACTCTTTTGTGTCATTGTTGCTTTAAATGTATCCTGCATACTTTCTGTAAGTTGGTCTTGTTTAGCCTTNTTGAGAAACTCTTTTGTGTCATTGTTGCTTTAAATGTATCCTGCATACTTTCTGTAAGTTGGTCTTGTTTAGCCTTTTGTTGTATATCGACAACAGGGCCGTAACCAGAAGCTTGGGGGGCCCTGGATCGACAAGTGATTATGGGGCCCACTTTTAACTCACCCCATTCCCTTTCCTTAACACAACTTTCAAACAAGTTTANTATCGACAAGTGATTATGGGGCCCACTTTTAACTCACCCCATTCCCTTTCCTTAACACAACTTTCAAACAAGTTTAAAGGGTTCCTAATTGGTGTTTTTTGTTCGACAAGAAGAATGGGAATTTAAATCAGACAAATCTAACTTGCCCTTTCACACAGAGATTAATATAAAGTTCACGGCTTGACAATGGTATTTATTCTATTGCCTTGCAAAGAGTTTACTATACTGGACCAATACAATAGCATAAAATATGTTGAGTTACTTAGTTAAAATACAGAACAAGCTAAGAAAGAAAATTTTATTGACAGAATAAACTCACGCCCGATTAACTGTCGTCCCTTCCGCTCGCCGCGCCACCAACAAACCGCTCACCGTTCGCACTCCACAGACGTCGCACACAGTCGTTTGTTGTCAGAAGTGCGTTTAATTTGCTAATGCTTTGATTAACGCTGTAATACGTTTTCAAATCAATTTATATCAAATTACTAAATGAGTTTAATTCAAAGTTTTTATTGTTCGGTTTTGTAAAAAAAAAAAAAAAAAAAAGGTCTTCCTCGTTTTGGGGCCTTTTATGATCAGAAGCCCCGGGACACCGCCCCAGTTTCCCCGGCGGTAGCTACGGCCCTGATCGACAATCAATAAAAAACTATAACCTTTAACCAATTCTTACAAACATCGACAGTCCACGACGTAGTGTGTTAAAATAATCATAACATGACACATTGGGCAAGTTCGATAACACAGAAATTCTATAAATTTTGAAGAACGTTACTTACGTGCACCGAGCAGTTGCGACTACTGCGAATTAATGGCCAATCCCGTAAATAAGTAAGAAATGATTTGTCTTCAATTTTTGTGTCGTGAACTACCACTGCCGCAGTAGTTGCACCTTGGCTGCTGATGTGATGATTTAAAATATTTTGAATGGTACATGAAAATTGTAAATAATGTAAGGCTGTTTTATCAGGTCTGGACAACATAACTTCAAAATTTTTCAGCAAAAATGTTTCCCTTCGTTTGCAAAAGTGTAGAAGTTCACGGCAGCATCGAACCACATGTTAACTTTTAGTAGTGGAGTAATATAAATCCATCTATTAGTAACCACAATCACTTGCGATTCTAGGACGCAAGTAGTGTATTTTGTGCGGTTTAAATGCAAATTTCATTAAGAATGGGACGGAGCTTGTGGTGTGATGGAAGAAGCAAATAACTTTCGTGAGAAATTTTCGCTAACTTATACTGTAGCGGTCTGCTGCAGTTTCAAGACGACAGTCTCCAATATCGGAACTAAAAGTGTATAGTTCATTCATGGTTACTCCAACCTTTTCTGAAGCCCTACTAAAGTTCTACTTCCTTGATATTCCTCCGCCTCACGCAAACAAAACTTAACCAAATCTAGAAAATTACACCAAAGATACAACGCACTGCATTCGTGCGCACTCAGTTACATAATATTTTGTATTAAGACTATTTATTTGTAGGAATTACCAACTCACCTATTTCCTGGCTGTTCTTATTCATGTCAATTAAAACTGAAACTATATATGTAGATAAAATATAAATAAAAGTTAAATTTGATTAACAATACGGTACTTTCATGTTAACACAAGTATTAAACGTTTGTTACACATGGCATATTTAGCAAACAACCAAATACGTCATGTATGGGATATTTTTTTCAAAAGTTTCATTCAAAAACGGAATCGTTTGCAATTCTCATGAAACGAAAATTTATAGTATATTTATAAAGACAGTTGCAGGGATTGATAGTAGTTCTTGAACCTTCGTTTCGAAACAATAACAGCTCGTTAACATTTGACCCAGCATTTTTCTCACTGCCATTAAACCTTGAGAAATATATGAAAATATTTGAGGGAAAATATTATTTCTCTTTAAAAAAATATATATATACATATATATGTGTATTTATATATATTCAATGAGCTCTACAACAGTTTTGTCTGAGTGTATAGAAAGATATCTTTCTCATGAGGTTATATTCAGTAAAACACGATAAACAAGTAATTTTAGCCCATCCGTAGGCCTAAAAAAAGAAAAGTTTTTCTCTGGAGGAATTTATTTTAAAATATTCCCATATAGTGTTCCTTTAAAACCAATATTTATGGAGATTTTATTTTGTACCTAAAAAAGATATATCTTTAATTTTTAAACAAAAACTGGGCCGTGGGAGATGTTACGAAACTATCTAAACAAATTTAAATATATCAAGATAAGAGCAATTTTATGAACAGTTATTTTGTCATGTAACTAGTAAATCAGGTTTCTTTATAAATTAAATAAACTACTGTCACAGCCTATAACTAGTGGATTGATTGGTTTCCCAAGTGTAGGTAGCCACGCACCAAGAGCAAAAATTCATTGACTGCTATACGTATTAGCGTTTCATAATCAGGCAGGGAAATCAGAACATCCTCACAGTCAAATTACTTATACGAATGGGTGTTATAAGTGACAGCAGTAATAAATACTCTTTACAAGTACTCCTAAACTATCTTAGTTTCCTTACTTTCCTGTAGAAAGTATGTGTATTCGTGTATGCTCATATGCTCCCAATAAGATAACTTAAAATTATTCAATATAAAAAAATTTAATAGTTTTTTGTTCCAAATTTTTAATAGAGTCTTTCGTGACTTTTTGACAAATATGAATCATTAAGTAAAAGCAATTTCTGATTCTTCCCAATTTAATTGATAAAGGAAAAATTCGCATTTAAACACTTTCTATTACCGAGTGGATTTCGTGATTTTTAACAACATTTTTGCGAAATTAATGGATTTTTATCAAAACTGTATAATAAATAAAGCAAAATATTTTTTCTGTAAGTATCGTGGTGCGTAAGTCTTGGGAAATGTGCCCGCAATATCTTTTTGGAATTACTTTAAAACGTGCCTTAAATATTTACTTTATTACTAAACTTATAATGTTCTGGCCAACAGGATAAGGCAACTAATGAAACACTACATTATTTTTGCCAAGGGGTACAAAAAATCTATCTGTCAATAAGTACCTTGGAAGGCCTGCAACAGACTCATTTTTAATTACACCTTGTTTATTGAAGTTGGGAAAATGTTTAGCACAATTAAGGTCGTAGCTGTAAAAATGTCGAAAAAACGCCATCGTTAAGGCTTTCGCAGCAAAACCTTTAATTAATTAAAGCAAAAATTGGATAGTTACGAAACGAGGCCGGAAAAGTGTTGCTGCACAAAAAATTTGCCGCCGCGTTTTCTACGAACAAGAATAAATATTTTAAATCTTAATTAGGTTAGTCTATTTTATTAATAGAAAAATAAAACCGTTAGATAAAATCATATTTCAGCAGCAAATGTTGCAACTTCAGGTTTGGAGGAGAGAATAATATGAACACAAAACAAAACAATACGTGGTTAATACTACATAACATTTACTTTGAAGAGTTCTCCACCGTAAGCAACTAAGCTATCAGACACGAAGTTCGAGATGAAATACTCTTCACAGAATTCCGCGTAAAAAAAAATTTATTTAACTTGCATTATAAATTAATTTTATTAATGTATTCGTTATGCTAGTTGTTCTTGCCGTTGTTACTGAGCGAATCTTAATTCAGAAATAATAAAAGCGTTAAAATGTGTTGCCTGTACAAATTAATGATTTGCACGTGTATGGTTATCGAAAATTGGTCATTATTTAAGCCAAAGGTAAGAGGAAAAGATTAGTTTTATTCAAAGGACAGATTTGCAACGCCTACGATGCTTCCCCTATCAGCGAGCTTTGGTGCAGATTACATAGAATTTTGATAATCCCAGCTACTAGGCAAAGTTTGTGACTTTTGTCCAAAAATTTTCATTTTCTGATCAAAAGAGTTTAAATGTTGCGACGAACATCGCAAGGTTTCAAGAATATATAATGAATTGTTTAAAAATGGAAAAATGTAATGTTTAAAGCAATGAAAATATTTCATATCTAATGATTCGAAGGACACGACATCTCCCTATAAATTCGTAGCATGACAACGAAAACCGCAAAGAAAATGTAAATAATGCTACTTCTCAAAGTGGCCTATAATAATTGCAAATAACATGAAAATAAAAGAATTTTTGATGGTAGGAAATATTTTAAGCAATTTTTAATTATACCTTGTACCGCCGTAGGAGTTTTTTTTTACACTGATAATCACAAAACATATGTACCCAATCAGAACAATGTAAAATATGCAGTCCATGTTCTATAAATTCTAAATAGTTACCATAAACTGCAAGGTCGGAATTTCTTTTTTATACACGTAGAATGCAATACTGTTTTACCATCGACTATGTTTGGCCATGCGGTTAGCATACTTGGTTCGTAGTTGTGAGGTCATAGTGAGTTCATTCTCGTACCAGCTGTGCTTAAAGTAGGATTATCTACGTGGATTTCAGCCCCTGTAACTGAAAATACTTGTATTTATCAATAAAGTACATATTCCTTCGTCTCGATTTATTATGTTATGTCCCTGAAAATTCCCTGGCGGTATTAATAAAAACTATTATCTAAATTTAATTCTCAGTGTCTCGTTTGGAAAACATAAATTAATTAATGCATATTCCTCTCAAAAAAAATTGTATGTAACTTAATAACTGCCGTGAAACGAGGGGAACCATGGGGGGACGAGCTGTGGAAGTGGGCCCTGCAGGTGGCCGTCATACCTCAGGAGCAACGTGACTGTTTTACGTCACCGAAGCGCCAGCCAATCAGGCCATTACTTATTGAGGCAGCTACCCAATGGGCAGGGGGGATCGAGATGTGCCCGATCACCGCGGGTAGTTTCAGGCTAGCACGATGGTTGGCCAAATCCGAACTAGCAAGTGCGACACTCCCGTGTACCTTCGTCCTACCTGCCAACGCTCTAGAGACCTTCGCACTCGGGGCACCTTGGGCTGGCCGGGGTGCGTCATCCTCAGGGTTTGAGCCTCCACCCCTACTGACTGTCCAGGTCTGCACCGCAGCAGAGTTTCCGCTTACTGCATCGGACGTAGACTAAAGATGAGGCAGACCGATCTCGCTGGCTGCGCACAACCAATCTCCGTGTCGCAGCACTGAACTGCTTTTCTGCCAATACGGCTGGCAGAAACGGCTTGGATTGGATTTGAGCTTGGAACACTGTTTAGTAAACAAGTGCATTGAGATGTCTGTATACTTCCTCTAGCCAATTTGATATACAGTTATATTAAATTCAAATTGGTAAAAGCATTTTATTGATATGATAGTGATTGTCATTTAAAAATTACCACATAAACAAACATGTCCATCACTGTTGACCATGTGACTTTGAAAAATGCATTGCTTTGGGGTAGGTCTATGTTGGGTACACGCGCGGAAGACGAATAAGTAGTCTACCTCATCTTTGGTCTATGGCATCGACCCTTCTCAGGGCGACCTCAGTGGTGGCTAGTAATGGGGCCCTTAAGATAGATTCAATAGCGGAAGAAACGGGAGTACCCCGAGAAAGCCGTTCATCCAACAGCAACGTCCGCCACGTTTCCCACATTAAAAAATCCAGGTGCTATCGCGCCGGGAATTCAGCCCGGTTCGCCTTGTCAGGATGCGAGTAATATCACCATGGTCCTGGCTTTTTATTTTGATGTGTCTACTGGCGCCCTCACTCATATACGTATATCGCTTAAGCAGATGTCCATTTAGAAACAAACGAAAGTTAACTCCAATCTTAAAAGTCAAGTTTTTTAGTCATGGAGGACATCAAGAAATGTACACGGCATTAAAAATTAGGGACCTTAAACACTGCGGTCAGACTGAAATGATAGCTGAATATGACGTGGCCAAGTTTGCAATAAAGGTAATGTGATTATTTGGTGGCTTCACTCGTGGAGTAAACAAAGAGCTCTCGCTCGCCTTCATCAAACGGTATCCAGTACTCTGTGATGGATAACTCAATTTGGCCAAGGTCCGCACAGCGCATTCCTACCGTGCAGGTCCTGGAGATAACCGAACTTCGACAGAGGCATCACCGCAGAGGAGGTAGAAAAATGCCCGAAACGTCCCCCGGCCACATAAGTGAATTTACTTCCAGCTCACGGATGCTCTCGCCACCAATCACGTACCGTCCGAGAGTTGGTCGAAGAATGCTGGAGACCTCACAGGCGGATCAATATGACCCCTTTTTTGGGTCACGCCTTTCAAGACCCTCGCACGATTCCCGCCCGCAGATGGATACAAACACACACACACACGTCTAACTCCGTCGTTCGTTTTGTCTGGCCCGGAAAATCCACTTACGATCGACAATTGTTGACTGCTGATCTTATTTCGCCAGGTAGATAGAACCTCGGGTACTCTTGTAACTCCCACCAAAGCCTTGGACCACTGAATGTTAACAAAGATGATTTGTTGTTAATTGAACTCTCCCGAAACCAACCTTTGCAAAATTATCTTCCTGGGGACAGNATGTTAACAAAGATGATTTGTTGTTAATTGAACTCTCCCGAAACCAACCTTTGCAAAATTATCTTCCTGGGGACAGAATGTGTTGTAATGTTGGCAATGAATTATAAAAAAGGCAGTTCCATGTCTCTTGAAATTAAAATATTAAAATTAGTTACTTCTGAAATTAAGTTATTTTAGTTCTACGTCATTAGTACAATCTGCGTGATATTAACGCTCGTGTTCCTGAAATTTTCGTAGTGTTACTAGAAAGACCTAAGATTCGTGGGTATGTTAACAATTACACGTGACGGTAGGAAACACAACATGTTGTAAAAAAAAAGTTAATAGGGCTTGTAGAAGTGTTAAGTTAACCTTAATAAACTAAAATTTCGGCCGTGTGGCAAACGTCTGCAAAGACCAACACCAGCAAACCGTTTCGGGGGACCTCAGAGCCCATGCTGTGGAAACACCTTCTGTATTTCTCCACCACGACAATACGAGTTAGGTCCCCAGCGTATCCAAGTCCGTATTTTACGTGTGGCAAACGTGGCGGACGTGGCTGATGTCTAGTGGAATTATCCGAATATCTCCCATTTCCCCCGTCAATATATTCCGCCATTAGTCAATCCTAATTGTTTTATTACAGGTCATACTTAAAGGATGGCGGAAAACCATGAGTCTCGCTACGTAATATTATAATTATTACGTTGGTACACTACCCAAAATGTATGTTTTTTTTTTAATTTTAATGAGTTTGGTTATATGGAGGTTAGTCGCAAGCAGCAAAGCGTAACTGAATACACGCACTATATGCCAGAGAGAGACCCCAAGAGTCCTAGCAAAATTGAGCCTTAGTAGTCTTTAATGCTACGGAGTAACCAGTAATGCTCATGTTACATGGGTTCGAAGAAACTACGGCTCGAAGCTAAAACTCACTTTCACCACCCCTCCACATCTTACGACAGGACACGAAAATTTCCGAGCACCGGCTTGGCGATCAAGTCATTTGAAGCCCAAAAAAAATAGGAACGTCCCGTTTTCTTCCGCCTTTCTTGCACATGCACGATTCAAGGATCAAACATAACCTCCCGTATGTTGCACACCATTAAACTCATCCTGTGCCATGTCTTCTATACTTGACAGTATCACTGAAAGGGTTGACATGGTGCGAAGTTATTAGCCAGTCCAATGCTTTAAAGACGAGCATTTGGACCACGGACCTGAAATACAACACTAAATGAGAACTCACACGTTTGGGTTAACTGAAGTAAATTGTATTGCCGAATAGCACTCGTAAACCAACACGAAATCGCACGCAACCACTGAGAGTGAGACACATTGCTATAGCTTGTCCACTATAAACTGAGCTCTTTTGACATCAACCATTTAAAAAATGTCACTGCCCCTACTTGCATATGTTTTAACGGACACAGTAACTGGCACGCACCCAGTCAAGTTTGTTACGTTGGAGAGAAAGTAGTTCCATGTTTTAACGTTGAATTATAAGTCTTAGGTAAACATTTGTGAACAATTAAATTATTTATTTTGCTATCTATTCTTTATGCGTCTAAGTATAATAATAAACAAATTTGTAAAACAATTAATTTTCCAATAATTTCAGTTTTAGTTGGATGGTGCATGATTAAAGTGATCAGGCCTATGACAATGTTAACTCTACCTATGGTAAAATAATACACAATGTGCATACAAGTAGATCTTGCGCAGGGCCTTCAAAAGTGCCCAGTTTACCCCGAAAAATGTATAGTATAGTCTATTCGCGGTTTCTTCACACTTTTTGAATCAAATCTTTGAAAAATAACCGCTTGTGTGACGTGTTTAGTTATTTTCTTAATGTGCCATGTATCGCAAGCGTTTTACACCTCTTTTAAACACAAAAGTATCTTATTTTACGTTAAATTGAAGTTTTAGCTAGATTTTACTCATAAATTATAATACTTCATTCATAACAAACATGAATAAAAACAGTGAGAAAACGTGTGTGTTGGTAACGCCTAGAAAGAAATAGTTCCCATGCAAAATATTATTACAACTGAGTGCGCACAATTTCGGTGCGTTGTCCGTTGGTGTTTTAGTTAAGCTTAGTTTGCACGAGGCGGAGGAATATCCTGGAAGTGGAACTTTAGCAGGGCTTCAGAAAAAGTGTGAAGTAACCGTGAATGGATTACACCAAAATCAGTACCTGACCAATCTGCGAATTTGCACAGGGATCGATACACCATGCCGCTATCGTAAACTTGCTTGTTGTGTAACAGGGGAGGAATCACATGTTTGGTCTTGCGTCGCATGGTCACGCGCACAGACTAAAGAAGATAGAGCCTTTTGATGACAGTGGACTCAGAAATGTTTATGGTAATACCGGGAAATGTGAGCTGGAGCAGTCAAAAGATGCAGCCTCCACGCTTAATGTACGTATCGCCCTCGACTATCGAGCAACGTGCATCGTGTGGCAGCTTGGCGACAGAAGAGCTTGGCACAGAGAAGCGAAAACGGTGTTGCCGTCCCAAACTACATTTGCACATTTCGGAAATGTGTCCAGACTATTAGACCAGTAATGCTATCAGTCAATGTAGTCGATTTATGGAATAAAATTGCAAGAATAAGTTTATTTACATCCAAATTGTCAGAAAAAAATTTAGATTAACATTTACGAAATCACGGAAAATGTTACAATATATTTAATAAATCTCACTACCAAAAATTTGGAATGGAGAGGTATGTGCTGTTCTTAACATAGATGAGGCTGAAGCGGGGGTGTAACAGTACTGGATTGCAAGGGCGGGGGGAACGGGAAATCTCCGGCACGATTCCCACAAGCGAAAATCCGGGAGCGACCCTGCCGCGAATCGAACCGGGTTCGCCTAAGAGGGAGGCAAATAGTCTAACCATTTCGTCACCGCGGCCCCATTGTGGCTGGAACATTTTTATTTAACGGTCATTAAAGGTAGCGTTTTTTGTTATACACAGTTGAGATATGAATCCGCATATTGCTAAAACGTTTTCTTAAAGGTTGTTCACGATAAAATGAGCACTTTTGAAATCAACCCTTGAAAAATGCCACTGCCTCTACCTGCCTATATTTTAACGGGAACACTGAGTGTCATGCGCCCGTTGAAGTTGATAAAGACTGAGGAAAAGTAGTTTCATGTCTTAACTTTTAACTAAAAATGTTAGGCAAAACATTTGTGAAAATTTAAATGATTTCTTTTGCTTTCTGTTTTTTAATGCATCTAGTGTAAAAATTAGTAAAATTGTAAACAATTTTTTTTTTATAAATTCACAGTTTAATACAAGAGCAGGGCCTTCAAAAATGCTCAGTTTACGCGTTAACAAACTATAATTAGCTACTCCGCGGTTGCGGATGAATAAAGAGATCAGGCCCATGGCAAAGTTAATTTTACATACGGCGTAAGGATATGACATGAGAAACAAAGGTACATTCTGAGCTGTGCTTTTCAAAGTGCTTAGTTAATGTTGGACAGCCTATACCCGGATGAAGCGAACCCGCCTCTACTGGAATAAAGGTTGTAGATCCCAATTCAGGGGTTTTGGTTGCGAAGCAGGAAGGGTCGAAGGGAGGCTGCTACTACTACCGATTGGCCGGCCTGCCCTCGCCACTCGGGCGGTGATAAACGTGCCGAGTGGGATCGCGCCTACACGGGACTCGCATTAGCAATCGCGAGGCGTCCTGGCGCCGGCGCCCGGGATTAGAGACGCCCGCCGACCCGACGCGCCTTCGCCCCCACACCCCCGCCAGGCGACAAGGACTCCGCGAAGGCAACAAATGTTTCCGGGGAATTAGACTGCGTCACCGCGTACGTTGGCCAAGGACCTACCGGTCAGGGGAGTTCTGTTTTTGGTGTCTGAAGTTTTGGGTATTTCACGTTTCACTTTTAACTGAGAGTTTTTTTTATGAACATCTGCTGGAAAATAGCTTGCCCGTAAATTTTGATAAACTGCAGTATTTTCTTTAATTCTAACAGTGAATCCGGGAAGGTTAGACCTATTAATATAATATATCTTGATGATAACCACCGGGATTGTTTTCATCTTATTTTATACATAACAAAACAGATTATGAGCAATTTTAACATATATATTAATTGCGATTTTAATACGTCACTTAATCAACGTGTGGAAACTACTCATTAAATAAATCTGCAGTTTCATATTTTTTGGTGAAAGGATACAAAATTATGTATATAAAAATTATAAACGACTTCTGAAAGCATTCAATAATCGAGAGCCAGTATTAGTGATGTCTTATATTTTTAATACCTGCTGTACAGACGGGAGCAGGCCATCAATATACACTCTTTTCCATTTAAAATTTCTCATCATTTAAAATAATTTCGTACGCGTAAATTGATGGATCATATACAAACGATGAAATATCGTGCAACGATGCATGCACACACGTCGAACAAGGCCGTTTCCATAGTTCATTGTGTGATGTATACGAACAGTACGCAGAACAGGGCATGTTCCGTGATACGCACGATATCTAAGAGGTGATTAGAAAACGTACGATACCAACGTACCAACAACAGATGGAGTCTGAGATAAGCTGTGTAGTATTATAGTGAGAGAAATGATAGACGGCGCGTCGAATTGCCTGTCACCTGGGCTGTTCGGGCTTCACAAGTTCGTCCTGGAAGTTCCGGATGTGTAAAGGAAACCATAATTCGCATCACAGTTCTCGATGATCCCGAAAGACCACCGGGTGCAAGGACCTATTGACTGTAAAACAAATATCCCAACCAGAGGCTTCCTTATCTACCATACAGCGACACGTGACAGCTTAGCACCATATTTCTACCATAATCATTTACACGCGTCCAGCACAGGCAAATCTGCGACCCTAGCGAAGTTGATGTGTTCTGCCCTTAATACCACAGTATCTTCGCCTTTGTTTGTAGCAGTAACAGCAGAGAGCAACAAAACACCGANGATGATCCCGAAAGACCACCGGGTGCAAGGACCTATTGACTGTAAAACAAATATCCCAACCAGAGGCTTCCTTATCCACCATACAGCGACACGCGACAGCTTCACTAGAGCACCATATTTCTACCATAATCATTTACACGCGTCCAGCACAGGCAAATCTGCGACCCTAGCGAAGTTGGTGTGTTCTGCCCTTAATACCACAGTATCTTCGCCTTTGTTTGTAGCAGTAACAGCAGAGAGCAACAAAACACCGANGTGTGTTCTGCCCTTAATACCACAGTATCTTCGCCTTTGTTTGTAGCAGTAACAGCAGAGAGCAACAAAACACCGATCATTTGAGACTGTTGTGCGGATTCAAACTCAAAGCCTTTCTGCTGGGCGACTTGTTGCAAAGTGCCCAGATAACATACTTTAAATAATTAAGACCCTTGGAGCTGGCAAGTCGGCAGGGGAGGATGACTACTCTGAGCCGAAACGAGCAGCAAGTTCCCGTAACTTAAGCCGTCTGTTGAATTCAACCATAGCGTGCAAGAACAATGAGATAAAATGATCCGAGCGGTTCAACAGCGCGACCTATCTCGAGCGCCACCAGAGTCCGACTGACTTGGCAAGTGATCAAAGACAAGTTCCCAGAATGCTGCTTTTAAGTTAATAAGGCAATAATTTTCAAAGTACAAAACAAACACAAAAACATAGGATATTTCCCCAAAAATACACTATGTTACATTGTTACACATGTATAAAATACACGAACTATTTATAATCAGACATAAACTATTATTATATGAATGAAACATTGTTACGTCAATGCAACTGAAAAAAAGTAAACATAACAAACTAATGGTGCTTACCCCTTGGTTTTAAATCATGTCTTTCAAAAACATATTGCACTTGGGCGAGTCCACTCGTGGAATACTATTCTGGGAAGCTAAATGTAGGTTACATTGAGCAATTTTAAATTCGCGTCTTTTACGCTGAAAAACATTCNAATACTATTCTGGGAAGCTAAATGTAGGTTACATTGAGCAATTTTAAATTCGCGTCTTTTACGCTGAAAAACATTCATGCAAATCAAATAAAAACCTTAAGTTTAAGGCAGTTTTGTTTACAGTAACAGAATTGCATTCCTTCGAAGGAACAGTAAAATAAACTTCGGTTTGTTATTAGTTTTTCTATTACCGTATATTTTGATGGCAATTACTTGTCTTTGTATCGAAGAAAAAACTAATTTAGCTTGCATTGTTTACAGTAAATAAATCCTACTGTGTACCAAATGACAGGGTTAAGTGATATTGGAGCATTTCTTTAGTTCGTTGTAATAGTTTTCGGTATGTAACGAAACTTACTAACTGCTTTTACAAAATAACAAATTACTTAGACCAACTTATTGGACCTTCAAAGTGCAGTAACTGACATTACTGCAAGGCATACTGCTGAACTATTATAATGAAAATGTAAGGTTAACATTGCCATAAAAATATGGGGGAAAAAAAACATTTTTGTAGCACACTTACTTCACAGTAGTTAATATTTAACTATAAATTTATTTTCGGCGGAAAATCATGTGCTGCAGCAAAGAAAGTGTTTTTAGAGTGTAGTACAATACAAGGTCAACTTTTGTAGCCCTTATNAGAAAATCATGTGCTGCAGCAAAGAAAGTGTTTTTAGAGTGTAGTACAATACAAGGTCAACTTTTGTAGCCCTTATTCATTCCATGAAGTGCAGCGCTGTTTCCATTGCAGGACACAAACATGACCGCCTGCGGCACTTGTCCACCAGTGTCACTTTCAGACCACAATTTTGTCGAGAATTTCCTGTGGGCTCGGATTTTTGCCACTGATCGTAACCTTCGATACGCCTGCAAATTCGGCAACACGTCAGTAATGCGGAATAGTGAGAGATCTGTCGCAGATCATGATTAATTTGACAGAGATAAAAGGTACAATTACTTAAAATAGACACAAATTGTGTGTGTGTGTGTGTGTGTGTGNATGATTAATTTGACAGAGATAAAAGGTACAATTACTTAAAATAGACACAAATTGTGTGTGTGTGTGTGTGTGTGTGTGGCTAATATTCTTAAGGCATTTATAAATACAGCATGTTTACATGTTTGCGTGGNTGTGTGTGTGTGTGTGTGTGTGTGGCTAATATTCTTAAGGCATTTATAAATACAGCATGTTTACATGTTTGCGTGGAGCTCTTTTATTAACTCTAAGTGCACATTAGATAAATTAGATCATCGGTATAGTCAACAATACCTCTGAGAAACAAACTTTTTCGCATTTTCTTTTAAATACTTGCTGTGGTTAGTTCACTGTTGACGAAATGTATTTTAAACCCATTTTTGGAAAAATATTTTGAAAAGTGAATTAGATAAAGTATTTTTAAACCCATTTTTAAATATGTATTGTTAAAAATTACTGCCCAGGGTTTTTCCCTTGCTAATCAAGATTAGCGTAAGACGGTGCATAATAACATATTTTCTAACAACTTCACACTTTTACTTGATTGAGGCGTGAATAGTATCCACCTCAGCTTTGAAAGAGATATAAGGCAGAAATAAAGGACTAAGAGAGGCTTCAAAACGTGTTAGCTTAGCTGTCGTTCTGTCAATGAAGAGGTAGCCTCATTATTTTCACCTCCAGCTGCAGATATCTCCTTGACCAAAGTCGTTAAGGTGCCTCGGTACCACGAGATCAAGGGTTCCCTTCTCGGATACGATATTGATTTGTTGGTCGTTATTATGTAGCCTAGATTAAGTTTTTACACAGTTAGAAAAAAATCTCGTGAACGTTACGGGCAAGAACTAGTGGAAATTTGTGCAGAAAACTACGCACAATACGTTTTCTCAACGACGGACTTCCCGTGAATTTCACAGAACTTCGTAAATTCACGTAACNAGAAAACTACGCACAATACGTTTTCTCAACGACGGACTTCCCGTGAATTTCACAGAACTTCGTAAATTCACGTAACGTCTCCGCACATTTACAAGTTAGTTTCTTATTAATATTCTGTTCGGTACGAGACCGTATGTATAATAAATAGTGTGAGTTGTGAGAGATACAGCTGAGAGCAGTGNATTAATATTCTGTTCGGTACGAGACCGTATGTATAATAAATAGTGTGAGTTGTGAGAGATACAGCTGAGAGCAGTGATACATTGAACGATGGGCAACTACATATTCTGGCCCACACTCGATGAGACAATTGCATGCAAAAATACTCTTAACAAGAAGACACTAAAAAAAATGCCCTTGTCATATGTTTCAAACTACAGCCAAAACTACCAAAGAAAAACACTACACATCTGGTGGAGCAACACTAACTTATAACCAGATTGCAGCTTTTAAAAAAAATTAGCAATCTAAATAAAAAACTATTCAAATTCAAGAAGCATGGTGGACTGGCTCCATAGAAAAAAATCTTAATTTAAAGTGTCTTCGAAATAATTTTCTCTCTCACTTGAATTAAAATTAAATGTTTAAAAAGTAGNAAAAAATCTTAATTTAAAGTGTCTTCGAAATAATTTTCTCTCTCACTTGAATTAAAATTAAATGTTTAAAAAGTAGTTTGAATTAAAATTAAATGTTTAAAAAGTAGCTTAGCTCAGTTTCTTTTTGGTAGAACATGATAAATCTTGATACCNTTTGAATTAAAATTAAATGTTTAAAAAGTAGCTTAGCTCAGTTTCTTTTTGGTAGAACATGATAAATCTTGATACCGAGGGATAAATATGCAAATTACGGAAAATAAGTAAAATAGCTTGTTGGAGATTACCAGCGAATAGTAATAAAATGTTTAATAATTAAATGCAAAAAAAATTTTTTTATCTCAGTACTCTAGATAATACCTAGCACTTATCTGGTTCGTTGTCCCAAGGCGACATTTCTTACAAACAAAAATCTGGTCGGAAATTGCATAAAACATCTCCTGGCAACATTAAATTAATATTACGCCCATACAAAATCATCGAGTGTGTAACGGGAAAACTCCGAAACTCTTCAACTAGGAGTCCTGAAGTAGCTACCAGCCCTTCGTAGGCTTCGGTAGGCTGAAATACATAAATTTAATTTTACTAATTTTGAAAAAAATATCTGCTGTGGCCCTCTTATTTTATACCACAAACAATGCTGCGGCCTAAAAGTGAACTTTTGTAACACTTTCGGGGTCGGAAAGCCGAGACAGTCCTAACCTATCACGTAGAATCTGGATGAAAGACACCATTNTTTTGTAACACTTTCGGGGTCGGAAAGCCGAGACAGTCCTAACCTATCACGTAGAATCTGGATGAAAGACACCATTGCGTACCCCGGGGCGCATCGAAAAAATTAAAAAATTGCCAGAAAATTTTATCTTGCAATGTAAGTTTTAATTAACCTGCCCAAAATAGGGCTTTACTTGGAGTTGCGTTCAAAAAAAGAATGATTATAATAGTAATTACTCTCAGTGCTGCCAATTTCGAACAATTATAAAACACATATCCGTTCAAATAAAATTGCAACCATTAAAACTGTACAAAATGGCGTGTGAAATTAAATAAAGGCTTTTAAAACTAATTTGAAACTTTTAACGACAGATGCTCATTACTAACACAGAGCATAAACATAAAAATTCATATAATATAAAATTTAATTAATACTAAACACGTACTGTTGGAAATAAAATACGTCCGCGAATTGTAACATTATGTAGAATAAAAAAAATTTTAATGTGATAAACATAGAAAAATAAATGTCTTGGGAAAGAAATAGTAGTGTCTATTACCACAAAACATGATGTCATAATTCTACGTGCGAGTGTTTTACTGTGAATAAATAGCAATGTTTAAAAGATCAAATATTTGTTTCTGGTACGTGTCAAAAATATGGGAAACCTTGACTCACCAGTTCTTTTTATATACATTTTACTAACGTTCATTCAACTATTTTTACAGAGTTCGGTGAAAATCAATAAATACAAAATAAAATTTATTTGCACGCCCCAAGAGACGTTTTTATTTTGAAAGTAGCCCTGGTTGCCCAACATGTTTTTGTGAAGAATAACCGGCTCTGTTTTTTTTTTTTGGGCAAAAATACGTATACTGCAATTGGTATTCCGCTCGTGGGAAATTTTTGAAGCCTCTTCAGAATTTGTTCTATTTGTAACGGAAATTTTTCACTCTCATGAAAAATTTAAATGCTCTTATGACTCACTTACGTGTATTAATGCTCCGTTCTGTCAAGTGATACAAAGAGTACGAAAATGAGACTAATTTTAATGCCACGTTAACGTTTATTTAAAGTGTTTTAGATAAAAAGTAAGCGGTTGTATGGGAGACCGATATTAACATTGCAATTCCCTTAATATAGTAAGCATTAAATTACGTTCTGTAATTCGTTACCAGAGTTACCGTAGGCGTGCTAGTCAGTTTTCACCGTAAAATATCCCGAAGATCCAGAAAAAAAATTAATACTAGTCTTGCACAGCATACACGTGCATCTGGATCGTAAATCTGCATGAGCACGGCGTAACAAGACACCGTGATTTACGTAATGCCCCCTCAATAACGGTACACATTTATACATAATCACGATATTGAGGATTGATTCTTTCAGCGAGTGTTAGGGGGCAGCCCAAATGTGCATGATAACGGGTGAAAGAACTAGTGTTTGTCTGCTCTGGACGTGAATGTTGGCGCATTGTCTTTTAAAAGAAGCTAAAAGATTCTGACCATGTTCCGTCAAGAAAGGCACCTAATTCTGAACTACTCCGAAATTGTGGGTATATGCTTGCAGAGTGTGCTAGAGAGCAACGCAGATAAGGTTTGAAAGCATTTAAACCTGGTGAACGAAGAGGTCGTGACATGACCCCTATTTTGGATAAGTGTTTTCAAACCATAATTTGTTAACTCTGAACGTTAGTGTTGGCGCATTTTGCTCGTGTTGGAAGATGCCAAAACTGCCCCAGGATGCTCGCAGGGCATGAATGGGCATAACATGTCTTAAAAGGCGATCGCAGACGTTCGTAGCTGGACAAGTGGTCCAACTAAGTGCTATCTGAACACACTGCATGCCTTTACGTGACTATCGCCAGCTGGTAGAGCCCCTCGTTAACATGCTGCAGAATCTGTGAAATTTACACTATTCGGAGGCTGATGTACGTTGTGGGAACAATAAGCTGGGAGGAAGCTGCTGCGGCACGAAANGTGAAATTTACACTATTCGGAGGCTGATGTACGTTGTGGGAACAATAAGCTGGGAGGAAGCTGCTGCGGCACGAAATTGTAACGGTCACTTGCCTACCGGAATACCGTAAACTCCGCTACACTCACGTAAGTGGGTTCACGCATAGCAAACGATGCTCACGTAAGTGGGTTCCTGGTGAGCGGAAAAGTGTGTGATNCTCACGTAAGTGGGTTCACGCATAGCAAACGATGCTCACGTAAGTGGGTTCCTGGTGAGCGGAAAAGTGTGTGATAATAGCGCCCCCGCATTCCAATTCCAGTATTCAGTGGCGTTGTTTCCGAGCCCAGGCTAGGCGCATAGCTTTAATGATATTCGAGCTGACCTTGNGTGAAATTTACACTATTCGGAGGCTGATGTACGTTGTGGGAACAATAAGCTGGGAGGAAGCTGCTGCGGCACGAAAGTGTAACGGTCACTTGCCTACCGGAATACCGTAAACTCCGCTACGCTCACGTAAGTGGGTTCACGCATAGCAAACGATGCTCACGTAAGTGGGTTCCTGGTGAGCGGAAAAGTGTGTGATACAAGCGCCCCCGAATTCCAGTATTCAGTGGCGTTGTTTCCGAGCCCAGGCTAGGCGCATAGCTTTAATGATATTCGAGCTGACCTTGGCTCCTAGAACTCATATGCAGGGTATGTTGCAGTCTTCGCGCTGATGTTCGTCGATGCCCCATCATTGAACTCCGACATTATTTTCCGTAGCGTCGCAAGTCTACTTCTCGAAACGTGTCTTGACAACTTACACCGGTTACGTTCACAATGAGTCTTTCCGACCGCCACACTACTGCCTTGTGCTAGGCGCCGGTTTACCGGCATCATTTCAGTCTATGTTGCACTCTCGGAATGGTTGACCGTGAAAATCCAAACAGGGCTCGCATCGTAGAAATACTGTATCCCATCTCATGAGATTTTTTTTTATAACACCACCGCGTTAGAAGTAATCAAAACCTGCCATTCTTGAAAAACAAACACGTATGAGAGCTTACGCAGGTTGGACATCGGTTTGTGAACGTAACTGTCGATGCAGCATTTGACGTGGTTTGCAGTTTTATGGAACATCAGAGTATATGCATCTGTGGCTGGAATAATTTTCAAACGTTGGTACCAAACTTGTTTGCTTTTTTTTTTTCCCCGTGGATTGTCAGCGGTTGGATCCGCTCACCCGTGCTGACAATTCAGCATGTTCTTTTATCCCCTCTCCTTCCCCCACCTTGTTACTTAATTACGACGGCGAACGCGTGCATGCGACCGCATCTAGTAATCGGGCCGGAATAAATTCAGTTGGGGACAATGCGTCCCCACGGCCCGTGACGTCACGGGCCGTAGGGACAATAGACCTCGACGAGACGAGGCGGGTACGACGGGAGTTGTTACCCCGCCCCACCAACGAAGCCGCGCATCGTTGCCACGATATGGTTTGAGCTCCCATGGATTAAATATATCGAACGGCGAGTCCCGTGCCAGCGGTGATTCATTTCGCTATTCTGACTGCGGCGAAGCTCAGGGCGTGCTCTTCGCCGGACTCGACTTTTACAAGGATGTATGTAGGTATGGTCTGTCTCGTGTAAGTTGGCGAGATTTTGACAGTTCGACCAAATTAGCGCCAAATGTTTATTTTTCGTTTATATAGCCTTTCGCTATCAGCTGGTGCGTCAAGTGGAGGCTGTATATTATATCATCACGCTGCCAGCTAATCCACTTGCCATTGCACTGTAATGCCAAACAAATTTTTAAGATATTTTAGAATGACATCTGTCTAAAAAATCCGTAAGGTATCAAAGTAAAAGTTTATAACCTTGCATAAAATTAAATATTTGCCAACTCTTTTTTAATCTATCCGAGACAGCAAATTTGAGTTTAACATTTGCGAGAAGGTAATTGTAGTTCTTATCACACACTGGACATTACAGCTAATGCATTAAGAATTGAAATAAAAATAATTTTGGGGATTTGCTTGACAACGCACTTTCATTCGCCAACTCACCAACGGCTTTGCAAAGTGGGCGGCAGAACAACATTGTGTGTAATGAACGTAGACGTAACGATTACCGGCCCAAATTAAATTACCAGTAAACAAAATCGCTGTACACGGAAGTACATGTTACTTTATAAATTATTAAGAGCTCGTGGGAAAATAAAACCATTGGTATATGTTCGTAAATTTGTTATTTTACACAAGAAATCTAAATTTTCTGGCTGGTTAGCGCTTCGGGAGGGAGACAGATAGCGCGCATGGCGCTACGCTTTTGTGAGACGAATGCGTTTCTCTAAGCCGAATGCGTTTCTCAAGAGATGGCAGCACTTGGCCTGCCTCTTGATCCCGTATTTTTAAAAGTTGACTTTTCTCCTATTGCTGGCTTGAAACGACACGATTATAAAATATATTTCGTCAAATTATTTGAAAAAATTATTCAACTATACCCTGCGATATGTTTGTAGGCTTTTGGAATTAATATCAAGCGTGTATGGAAAGCATGGGTGGAAAGTGGGGATACGACGCGAAAAGATCTCCCAAGGTTTGAAGTTGTTTCCATTATAATACAAATCGTTTTAATGTGCATTTCATTTTGAACACCTATATATTACTACTTTAGCACGAAGTTTAGTAGTTTGCAACACTAAAAACTGCTGTTTTATGACCAGGTAAAATAAAATGTATTAATTAATTCAAGAACTCTTCCTTATAAGCGTATTTTCTGCTTGTCTGATGTGCGTCGGCAGTTCACTAATAATAGTCAACGTAATATTAATTTTGGTTCGTTCATGCATCAGCTGATACGAGGTTTTATAAATGGCACGTTGTGTGTTTCGTATACTTCAAATTGCCACTCACTGACTGTCAAAATCTCGCCAACTTATATGAGACAGACCATAGGTAGCGCTTAACGTCTCGTCGACATTGAGGTCATTAGAGTTGAGTTAAGTTTATAGGTTTGGGCGGCTCTTAACCGCGATGTCTTGAGAGCCGATGAGGATGAGATGAGGCGAGAGTGGAACAACGCCGGAATGCCAGGGCGGGGGAAACGGGAGAACCCTGAGAAAACCCGTCAACCAGCGGCATCGTCCGGCACTACTGCCATTTGCGAAAATCCGGAGTAACCCGGCCGGGTGTTGAACCCTGTTTGCCTTGGTAGAAGGCGAGCAGTCTAACCGCTCATCTACCGCGGCCCCTGAGGTCATTAGAGGCGGAGACAATTACTCGCTCGAGCAAGAACTAGAAAGGAATCTGCCATCTCAGCATTTGCCTGGAGTGACTACAGTCAACTACGGAAAACCGAAATCGTTATGGCCGGACCGGGAGTCGAACCCGGGTCCTCCCGGATGCGAGTCCATTATGTTACCACTACGCCACCTCACTAGGTTTACAAGGAATTTATCCAGCAGGGACGTGTCGGGCATGTTTCAGGAAAGCATAGGTTGACCACGGCACGTGACGTGTTTACTTGCCTACGGGATGTAACCATAGAATGTGCGCTGAAGTGTCCTCAAGTAACTATTTCTGGAGAACGCTTCATTTGGGTGTCGCAAGCTCTTTGGAGTGTAATGCATCATAATGCAGCCCTCAACATCAAGGTGTTGAGAGCCGATGAGAGTGAAGCGAGGTGAGTATGGAGCAGCGCCGGAATGCAAGGACGGGGGAAACTGGATATCCCCAAGAAAACCCGCCGACTAGCGGGAATTCAACCCGGTTCGCCTACGTGGGAGGCGAGTAGTCTGGCCACTACACGCGGCCCCTTCACCGCTGAAGAGTGGCGATTTCGTAGAATTCAGTTTACTTTCTTTGACATTACGGTGGACTAGTGGGGTGCAATGCGTCTTCAAATTATACCATCTCCCGAAAATATTTTATTATTAACGATATTTAGGTCCTGTAACCGATTCCGCTCTGTTTTGGTACACGTAAATTCTTCTTTTAAACTTTATGTATAGAAGTGTTAGAAAAATTAGAGGCGAATATAAAATTTTAGTACGTGTGCAGTTAATTTCTTAACTGAATCNATGTATAGAAGTGTTAGAAAAATTAGAGGCGAATATAAAATTTTAGTACGTGTGCAGTTAATTTCTTAACTGAATCAATTCACTTTCCCAGTTTACGCTTTTCAAAATACAGGTAAAAATATTTTCTATCCCGATTTTAGAATAAGTGTCTGCTTGAACTACAAAATCCAATTGTGTTTTTTTCCATCTCCCATATTTATGACTGTGCGTTTTTTTTTGTCACAAATATTTTCTTTCGCATTCTAAAGAAATTTCTATGTAAATGATATACATAGTAAAAGTGTTACACATATTATCAAATATGTTAACACGCTAAACTAGAGTTACTCGTTACCNAAAATGATATACATAGTAAAAGTGTTACACATATTATCAAATATGTTAACACGCTAAACTAGAGTTACTCGTTACCCAGTATTTGTTACAACTAATGTTCAATATTTCCAAATTTAAATAACTTTCCATACATCTCGTTGAAATGTCGAAATAAATAATAAATGGTATATGTCTCGTGAGAGTTTCTTGCCCGGCTAACACTGCAGCCAGATGAGTGGAAATAGGACCCAGCAGGTATGCGACCACCAATAAGAACTTACCAACCCTCAGCTTCTGCTGTACAACCTGGCAGATATTTAAGAAACCGTTGTTCAGCTATCTGTAACTCAACATACAAACAAAATACAACAGCTAGCTGCTGAATATCTAATATAAATGTAAATAGTGGCAGCTCTGATATTCTCGAAGAATTAATAAAACATATGAAGCAATGTTTTAGAATAGTAGGATGAGCGGGCAGGTTATTTATTCAAATCGAACTGTGCATTAAAAAATTTAAATTATAATTTAAATTAATAACATGCTTGGATAGGTTTAATTTACCAATCTACAACTTATATAGATATTGACGTCGACACTAGTTGGCCAATATTTACGTATGAACATGGAAAATATGATAATGAACATTTCTCAGTCATACAGGGTATTCGTGGTAAAATTTGTGCAAACTGAAAAAGAAGGATGATTTAACAGTGGTGCAGAATATAAATTTTTAATTGAAGAGAGCTGCACGCTGTTGAGATTGCTCAGACTTGATTGTAAATGAAAATGCTGATCTTCGTTGACATAGCATCTAGTCGAACCGGCACACGTAAAATAAATAATGAAGACATCTCCGCCGCTGTAGTTGTTCAACGTCTGTGCCTAAAATGCTTCCCTAAATAAGAAGCTCACGGGCTTGTATGTGGAAAATATAGTCTTAGCACACTAGCTTGATATGAACGCGGAAGGCGAACCATATCTGACATTTAAATACACGGCTGTCGTCCAAACACATGCCTCTTCTTGACTTAAAACATTACTACGCCTGCGTGCCAACGTACATCCCTGGTTTTGTTGTAATTCGGAATCGTTTAGCATCTAAATTACATCAAATTCCTAGCTGGGTTATCACTTCAGATAACCACAGCCCTAGCGAAAAATCCAATATTGATTGACGTTCTTTAATCAGTTAAACTATTCCCCGAGAAAAATTTTTTTCCAACAATATCGCGTTAAAAAAATAGTTTCGCTCCTAGTCTAGCTAGTATCGCCTCACATAGTTAAAAAATACAATTTTGCACATAGTAAAATGTTGACAACTTTCTCTCTGAATGAAAAATTTATTTCTTTACAAGATCTTTTTTAAAAATAATAACTTCCTATTACGTGTAAACAAATGGAACTGACAGTTCTGATGGATGATAAAATTCTAACCTACATGAAAACTTTGACAAAATAAATAAACAATTCTTACTGCAACCCCATATGTTTTTTTAGGATAGGTAAACCAATTGATAATCTCAAATTACATCCCATTGGTATCTCAGATATAGACCATCAAATGATGAACATACTAATTAAAATAAGCGTAAGTTTTTCCATGTGTTACATCGCACTAACTGACACCTCAAATCAGTTACTTTCAGGTTTCAGCTCATCTTGCGGAGTTCTCTCATTGATTCAGAATTCACTAAAAGAAAACATAAAGATCCGTAAACTCGGAAAATAGCATCGCATTCACGACAATGGTGAGCCAGGAGAGGGAAGGATAACTATGCTTTATTCTAAAAAAAAAAAAATCGTAGTTACTGTCCGCTCGCTTAAAGAGCGACTACAGTGCTATAATCCATTCACTGTTACTTCGCGCTTTTCTGAAGCCCTGCTAAAGTTCTACTTCCAGGATATTTCTCCGCCTCGTACAAACTAAGCTTAACTACGTCTAAGACATTACACCAAAGGACAACGCACCGAATTCATGCGCACTCGTTTCTAATAATATTTTACCCGAGATCTATTTCTTACTAGGCGCTACCAACACAGATATTTTCTCACTGTGTTTTTATTCATATTTATTATAAATGAGGTTTTTGAATTTATAAATTAAATAAAGGTTAAACTTTAACTTAACGAAAAATAATATACCTTTATGTCAACAGGGGTGCAAAACGCTTGTGATGTATGGCAATTAGCATACAACTAAACACGTCATACATGGGGTGAATTTTCAAAGGTTTGATTAAAAAAGTGTGAGGAAACCGCGAATAGACTATACTTTATTGTCGATCCAGAAATACAGCGTGGAAGCATATTCGCAATGGCATGTGTCGCTTCTACAGAATGTAGCGAACATACATATCGAACTCTCAGGGAAACATTCCTCACGCGCAGATGACGTACACGTGTTATATTGAGCTTAGGTCCGGAACCATTAATTTTCTTGACAGAGCTTCCCATCCCCAAAACCCTTTATATTTTGTGACGCGCCGGCTGTTTTTTTTT